>JAVQJG010009260.1:0-26123 GCA_036024015.1 Craterocephalus amniculus
GAGTACCCGGTGGGAACCCACGCATACACGGGGAGAACATGCAAACTCCACACAGGAAGGCCACAGTTTCAAGCCCCTCCTCAGCCGGAATGTGGCTCCGACCGACTTGGGACTCGAACCGGCAGCCTTCTCACTGTGAGGCCGCAGTGCTAACCACTACACCACCGTGCAGCCCCACATTTGAACCTTTGATACAATAAAATAAAAACATTTTAAAAACATTTTATGGCTGTCATATACCAGGATTAGTAGGAAACATCACTGTAAATTTAAACTGACAGTTAAAAGTCTGGCAGTCTCATTTTATTTTTGGAAAACAGCCTTGGAATTAGAAAATACAGCGTATGTTTTATTTGCCTCAGCAAATCTCTTGTAGTAAATTCTGATGTCCTGATATATTGTCAGCCATGATCTGAATGTTTTAGGTACGAATTGTTACCCAAAGCCAGAGAGGTAAGTAGAATTAGCAGAAGGACCCTCCTATTTCTTTGTCCCTTGTATGATCAACCAGGAAGCAGCAGTAGGAAGACGAAAGAGGTAGAAAGAGATTGTAGGTTAAGTGAGAAAACACAAAACACAGCCAAGAAAAACAACAAAATAAAAAACAAAAACCATTACACATAAACTGCAGTCAAACCTATACAAAGATGGAGTGTGTGAAGTTAGAGGCACAGCTGGACCATTTAAATCAGAGGCTGATCATGTGATGCCCTGGAGTGCTGATTAAACAATTATCTCTAAAGATAATAACAGCTGAAAAAAGTCAAAAGCACAGTAGGGCAGCAGCTATCTGACTAAATTAGCCATAACACTTTACACACTTCCTGTATAATCCTCTTCATCTAAACAACCCTGAATGCAATCTAGGTCTAATAATCCACTTATGATCTTTAAGGGTTATAATATAAAGTCTTACATAATGTGCATGTTAGCTTTTTATCTGCTCTATATCAAATGTATATCCATTTGTAAATGTATGTGTGTGTTCTAAAATCAAGTTATGGCTAAAATGATTATTTCATCATCATAAAATTCTCCTTTTTAAGTCTCCCAGGCAGGGCTAATTAAAATGATTCAGTCCACTGAGGAATCAGTAACAATTAACCTCATTCTCTGACCCTTTCTGGCTTTAAATGTTTTACATTTAGAGTATTTGTTATTCCGACATTATAGGAATAGGTTCACATTTCAGGATATACATTAATCAGACTTTTTTATGCAAGTTAAATGGCATAATTAATACCCCTAATGTTTCTATGCAAAATATACATCCAGGAGGCAATTAGATCAACATTGCCTCCATTCATGGACCAACTCAACAAATGAGATGTGTTAATTAGTGAGCTACAGATACAGTAGCTGGTAGATTGTTTTAACCTTCAGATGGAGCCAGGTTTCATTTCCCAAAGCTTTAAGTACAAACATGCAGGTGTCCACCAAACTTTGGGCATTCACAGCTCTTGTTGCATTAGTTTTGGTTAGTCTGCATTTAAAAAACTGGTTTTGCTCCCGTCTTCTTGTGATTGGTGAATTTACCAAAGGAAGTTGTGTAATAGGTACAGTTTGTTTACAGGATTGCTCAATGTTATGAAATGATTTGCATGGAAACTTTACTACATGTGGGCTGGTGCTCAATTATGAGGTTACCGAATTTTAAAGTTTGGACCCACAACTACGTAGATTCAGGGGCTCTTACTTCATCATTGGCACACAGATGCAGATACACTATGTGCACTACAGATATATGCACTACTTTTTCCTAAAGGGTCGAAGTACTCTTCCAGTTTAAGATTAAAACATCTTGGGCTTAGTTCCAATGAAAGACTAATACTTGGTCAGAGAGAAACAAGACAATGATAGAATGAGAGTGAGGAAGAGACTGTTCACATTGTCTGTGTGACTCAGTACCTCATCAGTCACATGGTTGGCTCTGATCGCCATCTGCTCCACAGTCATGTCCTCCATGTTGCTGCTGTCCTGTTTGGGGGCCCCTCCCGTGGCACCGAGCTCAATATTCTGCGGCCTGAAAGAGAGGCAGAGTTCACAGCTCGCTAAACAGCATTGCATCAGATGGCAACAATCATTAAGCTACAAATACACAACAAAACACTTTCGTTCTGATTTAGGAAAAAAAATAATCTAAATGGAGCCTTACTTTTTTGTTTCTGCTTAAACATTTTAGACAGAAATCTTGTGAGTCAAATGATCAAAGACCAAAAATCTGCAAAATGAGCCCTGACACTTACTAAAGTAGGCAAAAATAACCCACATTCCTTTGTGTTCTAGTGGGGATAAAACTGCAATCAAAACATCATCACTTCTCAATTAACTGAAATAAACCTTTAGAATTTTATAGAGAGCATCCTGTAGCATCAGGTGAAACCATATCATCCCCTTAATGCAAATATCTGCTGGTGGACAGTCTGGATGATTTATTGACTGTTGTCTCACTTTTTACACAATAATTAACGAGATAAAAATGCATAATACTGATTAAAGCTCTAAAAATACATGGCTAACTTTGTCCTTATTATACATTAAATACATTTCTGCTGGATAAATGTAATAAGCATGTAGGCTCTTAAAAGTTGGGGTGGACATTTTGCCCCATCCAAATTGACAATTATCAAGCTCTCAACTGAATAACACTCCACCCACTTCTACTTTGCACAGGTCGAGCTTTTCAATTTGTATGACGCAGTGGAAACACAAGTCGGAGCTTAAATATCTTAAATATCAGATTATAGGAGGCTCCCAGATAAATGGTTGAGGCTAATACCACAGTACAAGTCTTCCTCCATGCTGCCTGCCACTGACCTTATATGGAAAATGCATTAAAAGGAACATTAAGCACAACGCAAGTGAATTACAGTTTGTTTAGTGCTCATGTAACCCATATGGAGAGGAGAAAATGCAAACCCTAAACAGATCAGGCTCTTTTTTCCACTTAAAGAGCATTAGGAGACTGAGCACAAACAGCAGGCTTATGCACAAGGCTGATACAGCATGTAAAGCTTTGCAGCAACGTGGCGAGTACAAACATACAAGATTTCGATGAGGGAAAAGAGATATGAAGATTGGGAAAGGCAAATCAGCCTGTAGTCTGAATGTTAGCAGCTGACACAGTTACCGGTACTCTGATTTAATACAACATGAGAATGTAATCAAAATTAATTGTTATAGACATCCTGAAGTAGTTGGTCAATGAGCAACACAGTTTTAAGTTTATAGGGACAGAAAGAGTCAAACTAAATACTACAATAAGCCTCAATGCTGTAAGTTACTGATTTCAAAGCAATGTTAAAAAAGTAAGCCAATGACAAGAACTACAGGTATTTTGGCTACATAGAAAATAACCAAAAATCATTAGTTTAATGAGGCATCTTTTTTGTTTTGACAGAAGAATTCACGTTTAACCTTCCTGACCATTTAAATGGCATATACAATAAAAAATAAAAAAAATCTCTATTGCATCCTATACACACCACCAGTAATGTAATCTTGTCCAGATTGTTCTTGTAAATATCTGAAATACATCTTATTTTAAGATGACATATTTCACATACAGATAAAATGGGATGCTGAAATATTAATGACATAAATACTGTCCCATGATATAACATGCTAAGAGAATCAATATGGAAACCAATAACACAATGCCACAAATGGGGAAAACAGGATGTTGTGAAACTGAAATACAATTAATGTCTAAACTGTTCCTCAGGTGGTGCTTAAGAAATGACATAAACTCCACTTAACTATTACAGCATGAGACTTGCGTAACCAACAGTTTAACTAGTGAACTGCTGTCAGCTGATCACATTAGGACATACTGACTCAGTGTGTGACAGCTCAATGTGGGCTGTGTTCAGATTCAGATGCACATCCAGATGTCATGATCTCGGTACAACAGCAAGGCAGGCGTGAGTATGTGTCAAGCAGAAGTTGTGAGCTGCAGCAAGCGGAGTCGATTGTGGTTGTTACAAACATGACCCCTTTTTTTCTTTGCTGTCAATTTTTCCATCTATTGCAATGAAAGAACTTCAGTACAGGGAATGAAAGTAGATGATAATAAAAACATATACTACAGAGTAACACAGTACTCTAAACCAACAATGAAATAATCAAGTTAGCTCCATTGTTTTCTTGTAGTCTTTTTAGAAATGTATAAAAGGTTTTATTAATAATTATAGCTCCGCCAGCAAAAAAAAATCCATCCATCCAGTGACCTTAATGCAATTTCATATCAAGCTATACACCAAAATAACTGGTGAAACAGCAGCCTTTAGACAAGCTCTGGCTCACAAGGTACCATGAGAGCAAGCTCATCATAAGCAAAGCTTTAAGTCTGTTTCTGTGATACAGATACACTGTACTGTCAAGGGAAACCAACCAACCATTAATGCCAAGCTTAGTTTTTATTTCAAGTCTAAAGTTTGTGGATAACAATGTTCAGGAAGCACATCTTTATGTCCTACTCTGTTCCTTCCTCTCCTGTCATCCCCTTTTCCTTTAGAGATCAAGTGACATTTTCCTGTTTTGCAAATAACCCCTGGACTTCAGGTTCCCTGACAAACCGGCAGGAAAAAAAGCCAAAAGAAAAAAAAAGAGCAGGAAAACAGATAGTTTACTTGGCAGAAGGCTCAGTGGATTTTAATGCTGTTGACGCTGCTTTTTTTTTTCTTTTTTGGGAAAGAGTGCATGTAGTTCACAAAAGCTTTTTCTAACCAGTCATTGGACTTGGCACAGCAGCAATGAAAGTCTACAAGTGTAACACTGAAACACATGAAAAAAAAACTCTTCAAAGCTGAAAAAAAAGCAGTGGAACTAATCAACAGGACATTAAAAAATGTTGATTTATTGCACTGAAGGTCTGTTTATTTTACAACAGTGACATCAGACCTTTTAATGGAAACTTTCAATTGCAAATCTAAAAACTTGCCTCTTTCAGTTTCAGCCAACAATGAACACAAAGCGGTACCTTAGGCATCTGGCTTTGTTACTACTGTAAATCAGTGGTGCCACTATTAAACAATATTAGATTAATTATATTTTGTGCCAGTGAACCATGACACAAGAATTACAAGTAAACATCAGGAAACGGAAAAACACAATTTGTTACTTTCATGCAGCCGATAGTATTCCGTTTAGTGGAAAAGATTCATGATCAGCCTAAATAAGTGAGACAGGGTTGTCCTGTAATAATTGTTTTAGGTATAAATGTCAATGCTGCTAATAATCTGAGGTTAAGCAGACCTGGATACAGATTTATCCTCAAGTCTAACCTAGGTCAAACACAGATACTTAAACTACAGTATATATTGGTTTCTATCCAAGAGCTAGACTTTCAGTTTACATTTGATAACATAAAACTGTGATACCACATGGGTTTAGAGACGCGTGAGGAATAATTTAACAAGCCTTAAGGACATACCCATTCATGCTGGAGACTCTTCACAGGACCAACAACAATGGCTAAGACAATAAGCCCAACAGGGAAAAGCTTTTCTGGTTCTTCTACCCAAACCTGTTCCTCCAGATCTTAGCCCAAAGTGACGTCTTTTCTTACCCCAGCCTGAATATCCTTGTTCTTGATCTTTTCCCCAATGAGAATATTGTGGCAGTTTCCCCGCTTCCCTACTGTCTGTTTTCAATGAGAAAACCAGCTTTATTTTCTTTTTTGAAGTGAAATGTGAGTTGTTGGCCAGAATAGGTGACTCATAGTACTGACCGTGTGCAATAATGAACACCATGGGGGCAAATGACATCATGCTGTACAGTTAAGCCCTAAACCACCACATTTTGTTTCTTTATTCATAAATGACACAGAAATGTCCAAAACGTTTACGCTACAGCTGATAATAAAAATTGGGTTGATGGTTTTAGAGATGGTTAATCATTTCCGGAGTTCCTTTAAATGTGTGCAACGCCATATTCACATACACCTGACCATGGTTATCTCTCAAGCCGGGCACAAAGTTAAGTGCTGAGCAGCCATCTAACGTGTGTCACTTGACAAACAGGTGACATTCAGCTGAAATATTAACCAAAGGCGATTAAAAATTAAAAAAGCGAAGTCTGAAGGAAGGAAGTCACTCCACACCCAAAACAACAAAGTCCCAAAACAACTCTTCTAAACTCAATAAAAGGGTAAAAGTGATACAGGTAACAGTGTGTAAAAGTGTGTCAAAGTTTTCTTACATTGTCCAAAAAGTTGTAGGTGTGCTCCAGAAACTTTATCGGAGCGGTTAATAAATATATCCCAGATCCAGGGGCCACTGGTTAACCTAGCTAAGTGCTGCTATCTTGCTAGTTAGCTAGTTCCGCTTTCCTGTCAACTACCCAACGCCACTACTTCAACTATGGTCAGACAAAAATGCAAAAAGATATTTATCAAGGGAGTCAATACTTACTGTAAAGCTTCCCTGTGAGCAAACGCGACCTCGCTCGCAACTCCTCCTTCTTTACGGTATGTGAACTTGGCTCTGGTAACTCGTGAATTCCTTCACTGGCTCCGCCGTCTCAAAACGGGAAAAAGTGTGTCGCGTGGTGCGTTTGCTGGTTGCCGGAAATTCCCAAAGTCTTTAAACGAAGCGTCATGACGGCATCAAAGAGTACCCACCCACGGGTTTTAATTGATTTAAAACAAACATAGAAATGAATTACATACAAATGAGAAAGTTACAGTAACATAAATGCAAAAAGAAAGAAACAAATTAACTTATTTTCTACCAGATTTTTAATGTTTATAATGGCAAGTCACAGTGCTTGAAAAAAGCCAATTCTTGCCTCAGAGCGCTCTGTAAAAAGTTATTTATAAAACATTTATGCAAAGTAGTGATCGTGAACTCCTCAAGCATCATTATGAAGTTTATTATCTGTCCTTTACTTAATTACGCTTATGTGTTATGAAAGAAATGTACAAAATGCCTGCTAAAGGATGTTAATCACAATTGTTCTAAATTTCATTCTTCTTTATACTGTAGGCTGCATGTTAGCACTTGTGTGGTCATCCTACATCTCTTTGGTATTTGTGTGCCCCGTGTCAGTTATTGTACATTTCAATTCACTTTAGTTTTTGAAATTTGTTTGATTTCCATTTTTAGACAAATTGGCTTTAAATGGTTATTTTGCACCTTTCATTTTTAATTTTATCTCACTGTTGTCCTCTCATCAATTTATTACTCTTTTGGTGTTTTGTTTCTTTTTTTCATGGTCATGAAATGTGCATTTTAGGACAAAACCCTGACTTCCTGTGCACCTGTGACCATGCCCAGTAGACCCATTCAGAAATCTAAATTTTTTTTTCCTTCTCCTCCACTGTTACTTCACTCATGAGATTCATACCCCCTTGTTTCACAAAAGACAAACATTACTTTAGTTGAATTCCAAACACTAAATTAGGAGCTCTTTATGTACTGAATTTGTTTGGCCAGTTGTGTATCAGTCAGCAAAGAAGAACTGTTAGATGTGAATGTGAACACAGCACATGATGATATGCATGTCCTGTCATATGACTCCAGAGAGAGAGAGAAAAAAAAGTCACTGCTCCATTTCCCCACATGAGTGCAGCATTTACCCTTCAACCAGACCCCCCGCACTCCCCCTCCCCGCTTCTGGGTATTTTACATGAAGACAACTGCTTGATATTTTTTCATAGTGCTTTTGAGCATCTGAAATCAGAGCCTATAGCTTTGAATCTGCTGTGTAATTCCCACGTTTTATGGTTTAAACCGCAAAAGCTTTTTCAAGGTGACTTCAAAGACAGTAGGCAGAGGGCCAGCGAGTGTATCAACTGACAATGTCTAAAAGGCAAGTGTTTTTTCCCCTTGAAATGTAGCTAAATATTTTCCCCTGTGGGTGCACCTACAGCTAAATACCTGTGAACTGAAATTTTCATGCACACCTCCTAATTCGCACAAATTATGCTCCAAAGCTTCCCTCACCAAACTGCCGATAGTGCCCGAATGATGACTAGCTCTCTCCCCCCATGTAACTTTTATAGAGTCTACATTGCATGCATTATTCAGCAATAACACACGGCCCATCTGGACTCCTAAGAATGTGTTTGTGCATGTGTGTCTATGCATGGGTGAGTGGTTCATAGTTAACTTTCTTGTGCCATTTCACCATTTAACGCCACATCCAACAGTGCTTGAAGAGCTACGAATTAGTATTTCCTCAGTAATTGCAGCTAAGGTATAATATGTGTGCTGGGGAAAAGGGAAGGAATGGGAACAGAGGAAGAATAGAAAGTGTTAAGAGAGATAGAGTCAGCAAACGTGTATTAGTCTACCAAAATGGTATGTTCAGAATCAGGCTCTTTCATCACGCCTTTCCTCATTAATAGAGATAGGAGCGCTGCCCTAATTCCATAATTCCTAAATCATGCCTGTTAGTTGAATATGAGGAGACAAAGGTACAGGGAGAGAGAAGAATGGATTAGCCTATAGCTTAATGAATGCATTCTGAGAGAGCCACAGAAGAAGAGATGATGGGAGGAAAAGAAAGAGGAAAAGAACGGAGAGGGATCGCCATCTGTATATTCTGGCTTTGCTTTTTGGTTCTCTCCAAAACCAGCATCATATAGGCCAAATATGTTCTCGCAAATCACTTTCCCAAGTGTGAGCCAGCCAGTGAAATGTTCTAAAATAATCGAGTGATTAATTAGATCTGGAAGAGAATTCGTGGGGATAAAGTTGTATGTATGAGCATGTGTGTCAGTGACTTGGCCCAGACCGCTTTCTCATGATTTTCCAGCCGCACATCTGTTAAATTCTGGCTCGGTTCCAGTTCTTTCACTCATCCATCTTTCTTCTCACAAGGACTGGGACATGGGAATGTTTCAAGGCCTTGCTTGATCGGGCTTAATTTTACATTGGGCTAATTCCGCTGGTACCTGATACTTGTCAGAACAAAGAAGTGGCTGACCAAGCGTGCATCTCAATATTCAGAGATAATTTCATTCCCTCGTCTCCTTTTCACTGGAATCCGCTCGTTCTCCTTTTGAATTGAGCTCTCATATGAAGCAATTTGTTGGAAACTGGAGACATCGATAGCCATTAGCCTGCTTTGCACAGGAGAACCAAACATGGCAAGCCAGTGCTCATCTATTATTCATATACCTCAGTTTTCCCCCAAAACCTCATTTCTGATATTCTTTTTGCATCACGCTGCCAAAACTGACAAGTCAGTGGTTTCAAATAACGCTTTTGAAACAAAGCTGATAAATGTTTCAGGCTAGCACCACCCCTTACAAGTCTCAAGGGGGGAACAGTGACTATTGTCTGAACATGTAGACATGTCTGGATTTGCTGCAAACCTACCGAGGTAAAAGAGGACCGATTATAAATTAGGGGTTTTAAAGATTTAGCCTGTTTGGATGCTTAACTAGCAAGTAGCTGTGTCATGTCTTGCAATACCATTAATGTATTGACATACTGCATGATGTATTTTACTGTCAGAGCTCGGGGAAACTGAATTAATTTTAAAAAGGCCGTATAGTCGAGTTTGGCCCAGTTTCACATGATCACGAAATAAATCTACACTCTCTTAAACATTTTTTTATCTTTGCATTTCCTATTTGTTAATTTATGGGAAATGGTGGTTCATTAGGTCTTAAACAAGGATGTTAAATTACGCTCATTTTCAATTTCAGAACTGAATGTAAAACCATTTGCTCTTTATGGAAATTCGCTGTTCTCCCTCCAAATATGACTCCATGCAGCATTTGTTCATGCAGGATCCAACTGCCTTTATTTCCCTTTGAAGAACATGAGACCTCTTGTGGTCCTTAGAGCAACTGCATGTGAAAAGTCAAAATGGTGTCCATGAAAGTGACCCCTGTTTGGGCCATATTTTGCCGAATGTGCATTTTTTTTTTTTTTTTGCTATCTGGGGAAAGTGTCCATGAAATTAACAGTAAAAATGTAAATAATAAACAAAAATGAAGCATTTTAGTGAGGACCATAATTTGTTTTTAAGCCTAATCGAGTTGTTTTGGTTACTGTTAATCAAGGAAGTGTTTATTCAGTGTTATTCACAAGAGAATACCCATTTTCCCATTTGATCTTGAAATCGCATCACTGATACATGATAGTACTATCTATTACCACCATTACATCGGCTCTGGTGTTCATATTGGTTGTAATTACCCCTGCTGCCTGTAGACCGTTATTGGTCGTATCTAAACATACCAACAAATAGCCTATAATCATATAGATTGGATGACTTGGTGCTTTAAATGTAGCAATAAAATGAAATCAAATATCAGGACAAAACTGAAAAAAAGGTTAATATACAGGCTGTTATTCAGTGGTTGCAGTACTAAGATGAACAACTGTAGACTACTTGTCTAGTTTACAGCAACATAAGAAAAAAGAAAAAGTCAGATTTAATAAATAAAAAAAATTGGTTGGGACATTTTTTGTTCAATTGATGCTAAAAGTCATGATCTTCTCATTAGCTGAGTCATCTGTTTCACCAGTAAAAGTTAAGATGATTTTACATTGTATGCTTTTTTCATTCATTGCCTTTTAATTGATCCACCAACCCCTTATCTTCTTTAGTCTTTATTTGACAGTTTTACTGAAGCAATGGGCAGGAAAGTGGATGGAGGGAAATGACCATCAGTAAATGATGCAGGCTGGAATCAAACCTCCGCCTGCTGTGGCAAAGCTTCAGCAGCTTTAAGTGGGGTGCACACTCTTCAAAGTGTGCTGTGGAGGCACCCCTCAGTTTGGATTTCCCCACATTTTCCTGTCCAGCTTTGAGCCTTTGCACTCAGGCTTTTTATGTAGGAACTGAAAATGATGGAAATACACACCCAGCGAAGTGAAACTTGATACGGGAACCACTGAGTATGCGTAAAATAATTCTAAGAAGTTTTACATAACATTTCAAAAGCGGCCTGTAACGCAAGATGAAAAATAAATCACGTTCAATAAAAGAAAATGCAATATAATGCCATATAGAGTGACTGACCATAAAAATCACAAATACTCCAGAATTGAGCTCAAGAACAGGTTTTGAGAAAATGCTCTGGGTTTGTTTCCATCACTGACCAGTCAACGTCCAGAAAATCTGATGGAAACAAGAAAGGAAATGCTATCAAGATATCTGGTCTCGATGTTGTCAGCAGTTCAGATTAGCTGTCACATTGCGGAGGGAGAAACAGCTGAAGATTGGAGAGAGTGATTTCATCTGAATAATTTCATGCTTTGACTGGCAGAGCTCAACGATCGCCGCTCCAAGACTTTGACGTCAGAGGAAGATAGACTGGGCAATTATGGACCCAGGTGCAGTGTAATACATAAATACAATCATCTGCCCTTTGGTTCAAAAGAAAACCAAAAAACAAACAAAATTAGAGAATTAATTCACATTTCCACAAACAAAAAAACCCCAAACAATTCCACTCAATCAACTTGGTTTTGAGTAGACAAAAAGACAATCTTTATTTGTGTGTTTCTCTCCTTGCTCTGACTTCTGTGTTTTACTTTTGACTGACTGACTTTCATGGCTGAGATCAGCTTCCACAAAAAAACACCACGAACAGAAAAGGAGACAAACTCATACATGACGCTCAGACCTGGAGGCCTCCTACCACTACCAACCATGAATCACAAAGCAGAGTAGAAGAAGAAGAAGAAGAAGTAGAAGAAGAACGATAGGACAGCATCAGTGGAATAGAAGAAGAGAAGACACATTTTTTTAAATCCTCCACAGGCTAGAACCCATCACTGCATCCCATATGGAGTAATTAACAGTGATTTTAAATGCTACAAAAATAAGATGAAATAGAGAAAGAACCTCTTCCCCTTGTTTGTGTTTTCTTATGTGTGTGTGTGTGTGTGTGTTTCTTTGTACATGTGTGTAACGTCCATGCCATGTGTGTTTATGTTCAGAGCTGCACTGTTTTTTTCTACATATGTCGGTAAGTGTGGATGTCTGTACATGGATCGCCGTGTGTATGTTTGAGTGTGTTCACAGTGCTTACTTGTAATGTTCCCCTTTCCCGACATTAAAGAAGTCCCAGTCCCTTGACACACACTCTTTCTCTCCCTCCTCTGGTCATTCGCTTTGTGCTGCTCCCTTTTGATTCATGTCCATGAATGCTTCCACCATCACTTTGTTTGTATGTGTGTATATGTCTGCGTGCATGCACAAATGTGTGTTTTTTTTTCGTGATGCTACCACACACGCACACACACCTCGCCTCATTTGCCACAGTCTATGCGCTTCCCTTATTGGTTTAACCCACCACACTCAGGGCCAGCTTCAGTCATTGTTTACGTCCATTGTGATCTGACTTGGGCTCCGAGGGCTGATTTCCAGTCAGTTTCACCCTGCGGCTCCATTTATCTTCCCGGCCCAACTAATCCATCAACAACCCCAAAGCCAGATGGGAGAAAACTGTGTGAGGAGAGAGGTTGTATTTTCCTTTTGATGTCTGACAAAAAAGTCTCAGGGAGAGCAAGAGAGCGGCTGCAGGGTGTTTCAGATTTCTTTTTTCTTTTTTCTTTTCTCGCATGAAAAAATATATCATCATTAGAAACAAGATTGATCTGAAGGTTTCACAGTGGTCATGCAACTTGAGTGTCGCCTCCTTTTCTCACCTGTCCTCTGTTCGTCTTCACTTCACCCACCGCCCACTTGCACCCCGCCTCCCCTCCAAAATAATCCCAGACCCATTAATCCTGCCAGTCCGAAAAGAAGGTTCTGTAAGTGACCACAGTCATGATAATACAGAGAGACAAAAGAGGTGGGTGACCAGTGGTACATTCATACAAGAGAAAGTCATGGTTCCAAAAGTCACCCGACCCAGTCAAGATTAGACAGTGCTGGAGACGCCTGTGCTGGCCAGGCCGTGATAAATGCTTTGTTTAGAAACACGAATAAGACGGAACACAACCCACCTGAAAAAATCTACATCTCTCCAAGGCCACCCAGAACGCCCCGATACCCTCCCGCTGAAGCAAGCTATGATTACACTCGTCATCGCCATGTGAAAACGGAGCCTCAAATAAAAAAATTCAACTCTAGGATTTTTGTATCGGCTTGCTGAGCATCGACACTGGGTCTGAAAATATCAACACATACATTAATACATTTTTCAATATTTCCATAATAATTCAAATTTGTGCTCTTATTGGTCTCCCCTCACTTTGTTGCAAAGGCCGGGTCACTTTTCTCCGCTTCTCCGTGCTTTTTGCTCTTATTCTGGCTGCACTTGGAAATGGTCCAGATGGCATAGAATTCCAATTACAATGCAAGCTTGGCCACTTCCAATTCATGTTTAGAGGATGGGATAACAATGTGAGCAAAATCCAATTTTTGTGCATCCAGGCCTATCGCTTAATGCATCCTGCCATGATTGGAAAGTAGGAACTGCACTGGAACGACAAGTTTAATCATAGCCACACATAGCTACATCTACCCCATCAGTGGCCGAAAGTCAATAGTCAAATCGAAGAAGACCCCCTGATATGAATGCTGAGACATTTTCTCTTGTGTTTTTCATCTGAGAGCTGCGGTTCCACCCAGAGCCGAGGGATCGGAGATGGAGGGCGGCTTCCCAGACAGCTTAAAAGCCAACTTCGCAGCCATGTCTGGGATTGGTGTCTGTGCCTGGGCCATGAAAGGGGCTGGCAGTGGGGGTGGTTGGTGGTCATATTCAGGTGGAGAAGGGGAAGGAGAGGGGGTGGGGCGGAGTTAAGGGCTTCCCTGAGGGGTGGTGGATTTAGAGGGACAGCCAGCCCAGCCCATTATCCCGGGATGGGAGCTCCAGGAAGATGGAGAGAGCGGTCACAGCCAGAAGAAGAGTCCCAGCAACAGCGGGGCCAGAGCTGCTAATAAGGCTGTGCACCGTGCCCTGGAGCTTGGACCCCCGTCAGTGAGGAAGGGCTCTGGAGAATCATATCCCGAACCATCTGAAACAAAGAGATGAGAAAAGACAAAAAAAAATCCAGACAAAATAATCTGCACCAAAAGGAATGCACGAATAGATGCGAAGACAAGACAATCTGAAATTACGAGAAAGAGCCAGGAACTAAGTGGATCTGTCAGGATGGGGTTTTGAAGTGATGGAAAGGCGAAGAGTACACGTCGGGAAGAAATGAGTGGAACGAGGGAGAGGGAAAAGACGACAGCAACTGAGCTCTGCAGGGGGTTTAACCAACCTAATTACAGTTTAATCACAGAGACTCGAAATCTGGAGCAGCCAATACACACACACACACACACACGCACACGCACAAAGATGCACATCCACTCATTCACATGTGCAAACGCTCACAGCTCACTCACACACTGGCAGCGTTTCACAGATGAGATGAAAGTTGCAATGTCAGACAGATTATTCAAACAACCCACACACATATAAAGCAGAAATTCAAAGACAGGCAGATGCAATGACAGAACAGAAGAATGTATGTTGTTTCAGTAATTATGAGATACGGAAAGATCTTAACTCAGAGAGCTGTGAAGAAAGAAAAAAAAATCTGACGTCTTCTGTGAAAATCTTCAAAGCCGTGCCATTATCTGGGGAGACGTGTTATTAACCAGGTTTGTTTCTTTAATCGGGGTTAGGCTGAAAACTCATAAAGGTCGATCCGTATTAGAACAAGCTAACAGGTAGATTCTTAAGATAGCGCAGGTGTAGAGTAATGACGACCAGAATCTAATCCTCACGTCTGCCAGGTGTCCTTTGAGTTATTTTTAAATGGCAGGATCATAGGCTTCTATTGGGTCCTTATGAGAGCGCTGCGCTCTGCCTGCCATGCCGAAAAGATCCCGTGTTATTAGACTATGTGATATCAGGAAGGAAGTGTGGCAGAGTAATGCCTCATCTCATCATATGAGAAATGAGTCTGAAACTACTGAAAAATCTTGATCAAATATTAATCTAGTAAGCTGACGCCTATAAACCAGACTTCTCCTGTATGTATTAGCTTTATCACCGGATTGCTCTCTCGTATCCGATGAGTAAATCCAGCAAGTACATTGATGTGGGGGCTTGGCAACATTTTTAGAGAGCACTTTCAGCCTGCTCCGTTATCTTTTTACAAGGACAGAAGGTCTCCCTCACACCCGGTGTGATGTGATGTGATTTGATGTGAAGTGCGTACGCCACTTTGTGCATCCGTACACGCACACGCACTTCTCTTCATCTGTGTGTGTGTTGAGCTTACGTCTGCGCAAGCTCGTGTGTGCATGCGCGTGTGAATGCGTCAGAACACGTACATGTGTGCGTGTGTTTTCAGTGTGTGCTTCTCCGTGTGTAAAGGTGTCAAAGCGTTGCCTGTCTGGCCTGTGAATCAGAGCAGAGAATGTTGCCGGGGCATTCTATCAGACCTCTTATTCTCCCTAATTTTAGTTTGATAGGCAATCTGGACCTTTGTGTGAAGATGGGAATGTGTGTTTATGTTTTTGTGTGTGTGGTCGGAGCGTGACTTACCTGGAGGTCTGACATACACCTTCAGCTTTAGACATGCCCGCCCCACATGGTTCGGGTGAGGAGACGCTGCAGAAAAAGCAATTGAGAGGGGAGATTAGTTCACAGATGAAATGATCTGAGTTGCTGATTGCATTTGTAAAGTAACTAAACACATCTAATGAAAAGATGTTTTAATACTTTTCTGTGTCTGAGTGTGGTGAGGTTGATCATAGGGTCACAGGTTGGACAGAATAAGGCTGGCATAGAGAAAAAGCATCAGGAGGGGGCATGCCTCATTCTTTTCCTTTCCCCTTTTAACCATTAAAAAGCTGAAAAATGATGGTGCATAACTACCTAAATGGCCATTTGGGAGACCTTACCCAATTGTGTATTCTGTACTAAAACTCTTTCTCATTTTAATCTGCTTTACTTTATCAGAGTTGCGGAGACAATAATCACATGTTGTACCATGATGTGATAGAAATCACATTAGAGCGACAGTTGCATCATTTCCAAGAGATATTATGCCATATTAACCCTTTTATTAGATGAGTCTGAAACTTTTTTGTTACTATATGTTATCTTCTTTTATTCTTCACCAGTAATATATATGCTGTTATACCCTTTTGCTATGATTAAAAAACTAATAAAATCCTTCTGCAGAGATATGCTAATTTCTTCTTGCATTGCAATTTGTGAGCAGTGGTCTAAAAATAGGTAAAGGATTCAATTTGTTTACCAATAAAACACATTAAATTGGTCTAATCCCTCATTTCAAAGTAGATTTGACATGGTTGCTTGAAAACCATTGTTACTTTGGATTTATGTTTCTTCATTACAATGGATGTTGCTTTTTCCTTCATTCTGAGTCATTCAAACACCGTCCTGCAGCTTTTCTTAGAAATATTCATTGAGGTAAAATGGGAATGGGAAAAGCATTTTCCTTAAAGTATTCTTTCCAGTTATATTTGCAAAAAGCAGAGAAAATTAATATATCTGTGAGAACAGTGAGTAGAGGGAACATTGAGAAATATTACTGGAACCGGTCTTTTGCCAACAATAATAATACAAAAAAAAAGATAAGAAGAAGAAGAAATCCAGCTCAATCATTTATGCAATAATGCAACCCAAAGTTAAATGCCCTTATCTTCTCCACTTGGCATTCTAATTTAGTGCTTCTTCTCAAACAGATTTACAATTATTTAAATTGCCTGCTGGGTCGTTCCATGCCAGTTTACTTAACCCTCATAGTTCATGACATGGATTTTCTTTTTTTTTTTAAAAGATCTTTTTTTTTTAAAAGAGAAAAAAGTAAAAACTTTAAAACTAATAACTATTAAGTTAATGTGACCTTCGGAAAACCCCAAAGCACATTTAACCTTATGAATTATTTCAGAATGGCCTTCAGAGCTCAACAATATTATTCTAGCCATTCTGTCTAAGCTTAACTAATCGATATTTTTGCAATATTTGTAATTATTAAAACCTTGTCTTTGGCTTCAATGCTCCTGATGATTGATAATATTTACAAAAAAATGTAAAGGTGTCATTCTGATCTATTGATTTCAAGTAAAATTTCCAAAGAAGCTAATATTCTGGACAAGGAGAAAAAGATCTAAGCTACAGTGTGATAACAAGCCTCCCTTTATCTGGAGCCTGCTAGGACAGTTTTGGAGTGTAACCTTCCAGAAACCTGCAAAAACTTAGTTATCTTTTTTCTTAACCAATAAAACCATACAAATCTTGAAATGAATTAATCAGGTATTGTTAATATTTTCAGAAAAAAATAGTTTATATAATTTGGGATTTATGAGTCATTAAGGCGCTGTTTTGTTCAAAACAGCAGCTACAGGTCTGGATAAATTGAGGTCCTTTAAAGTGCTCTTACACTCATGCTCCTTAGCTTGTGAAATTCTATAAACATACTGAGCAATGTAAACAAGTCTGTGAAGGATCAGCCTGTCCAATGAGATTCGGTCACACTTGAATTCACACCTAAAGGAAATAACGGACTATCAAATCGAGCTGACTTGAATGTCTTTGGAATTGGAAAGGAAATCCATGCAAATTCCCCACAGATGCCACTGTGGGGAATTTGCATTAGGTGGCTGTAAGGTGACAGTGTTAACCGCCGCGCCGCTCGGACTGAATACCAAAAAATAAAATGAGAAAAATGTTAAAAAGTTACTGTGATTTAAACTTCAAAGTACAGCAAATGAAATTGAATCTGGGTTTTTAGTCCCACCTCACTCTGAAGTGAAATAGCGCTGGAGACCTTGGGGGGAGATGGCGACCAGGTCTCTGACCACTCACGCGTGCCGACGTGCGCGCTCTCACGTGTGTTAGCGGATGTGTACACACAAACACTGATGCTTTCAGAAATGTGTGTGGAGACCTATTGTCCTCCTCTCTTGAGGGAGTCTGCATAGCCAGAGCCCACAGTGACCTCACAGTGGACCATCATCAAGATCCACAGTGCACAGGAAATAAATCTGACCCTTCCTGTGCCCTCTCCTCCCTTCCTCTCTACCCACAACTCCTCCCTTCATCCTTCCCTTTGCCCTTCACCTCCTTTACCCCTGCATGCCCCCTCCCCTGCCCTAAAATTTTTTCAAGCCCTCCTCTAGTGCAGAGAAACACATCAAGATCCTCTGAGAAAACCCCTGAGTGTGACAGTGAGCTCTCTCTTTTTTTATGTATCTTACTTAAATTTCAATACCATTCAATGGCAAAATGGCCGGTTCCCAGGACATCCACAAGCCAACGTCTCCCTAAAACCCATTGAAAACCACTCAACCTCGTCCAGTGGCAGCTGGGAGAAGTAAGGGGTGGAGCAGACCTGTCAACATGTCAACATGTGAACAATACACACACCAACATGCATACACTCATACCAGTCACAAATCACTGTCGGTGTGTTAGTATGAGCAGGGAAAGCACGCACACACTGATTCTGACTTGTCTGAGTTAAAGTCATCAGATGCTGTGGTTCCACGTTAGCGCTAACCTGTGTGCGTGTTTATGTTTGTGCAGTTCGGAGACAGAGAGAAATGAAAATGAGTGTGTGGCTGTCAGTCAGGATGATGGACATGGCCTTTCAAGGAGTCACAATTGTTCGACAACAGAGCCCTATGACCAGCCCACTGACCCGCCCCTCCACAAAACACACACACATGTATTGAAATGCACGAACTCTCCAGTCATGAGGAATGCACACAGCCTCACAGGGAACCAGAAATACAATACCAAAGTCAGCAACTATGCAACTCTAGAGGGGCCCTAACTATCCTCAGACGAGACCAAAAACAAAGGAGTGTGTTTTTGTGTCTGTGTGTGTGCTGACTGGGAAAAGTGCACTAGGACATCGGCTTGCTGTTATCTTCCTCTCTTTAGCTGTCTCCTGCTGTGTCTTTATGGATGTTGTCAACAACTGACTTGCAGATATTATTTACATTTTTCAAATGATTATTGCCCTGATAGGACGTCACATTTTTCAAAGCATTACATTTTTCCCTGGTTGCATTGCACTGCTAAAATATTTTCCTTGCATGGAGTAAAAAATCTGAACGGGGGACTACAGTGATGGACTGAAGTGAAATCTGCACCAGAGTCTGTCAGCGAGTCTTTCTGCTCCGTCTGAGAGCTGCTCGTACTCTCCGAATGCAGACAGCATCACTGTAACATGAGCGCCGCTGTCCAAGGGCAGAAAAACTCAGCAGAGGAATCTGTCCCACTTGCAAGCTGACCTGAAACCGGTGGCTCAGAACCTTCATCCCATTATGAGTCATGGCGAAAATGCATCATCTCCTACTAGAAAGGTCAAGGTCAGTTTTCAGCCATCATGCATGGAGAAGTGAACGCCGCACAATGACAGTCTGTGGTAAAATCCTCACAACATGAAATTTGGTAGGACTTTTATAGAACAATAAAAAGGTCAAATAACGGAGATAACTTCTTCTAACTGGTTGGTTAAGTCCCTATTGACTAACTTTCAGTTTACTATGTTTGCGTGGGCCATTTTGACCATCCTGACGCAGAAAACAGCAAGACCAGCTATTCGTGCAATTTGTTGACAGGAAACCTTGTGTGATTGTGAGTCATGACTGTTCCCTCTCTCCGAGGAGTCGCTTTCTTCCTTGATGTTGTTTCCCGTGAGGTTTGTGGAATCAAACAGGGAGGAAAAGTGGCTCTTTTCTGTCTCAGGTGCTAGAACATTCTGACATTGATAGCAGAGCTTTTGAAAGTCATCGTAATGCGCTTTTCTGTGCTCATACTCTGATCTCACACAAAGCTGTCCAGATGTGGGGAAATCTAGCCCACCCATCCGGCACCGCTAAGAAGCCGAAAAGCAAAGATTGAGAGTAATTTGAAGCTATTGTTCATCCCGTGTCTAGTGGAGGAATGATAGCGCTTCAACTCTATTCAGAAAAACAATCACAGAGGGGGAAAGCTCATTTGTGACACTAATACATCACTTGTTGAAGTAAGAAGAAACATCAATACA
This sequence comes from Craterocephalus amniculus, assembly GCA_036024015.1. NCBI lineage: Eukaryota > Metazoa > Chordata > Actinopteri > Atheriniformes > Atherinidae > Craterocephalus > Craterocephalus amniculus. Next base: position 19,941 of record JAVQJG010009260.1, read on the forward strand.
GCTAATATAAAAATGATTACAAAGTACCCCAGGCGACATTTTTACCACTTTGCTGAGCGCACCACTTATAAGCCGACAGACGCAGAGAGAGATACATCAAAAAAGAAAGAGTAGGAGAAGGAGTAGAGGGAGGGAAGGAGAGATGGAAGGTGTCGCCTGTGGGTGTAGGAACGACATGGTGGGCTGTGTTTGAGCGCTCTCTCAATCTACTTCTGCTGATTGCATATTTATATATTGTTTACACATGCATATTGAGCGAGAGCAAGGGTAAAATGCAAACAGAGACACACAAGCTCGCATGCACACAACAAGCAGCCTTTGCTTTTGCACGAAATTTCACCCGGGAGACACACGGCCCACTTAGCTGATGACCTACAGATGTAGTAGTACTCGTGTCCAGGCCTGAACTCGAAGCCCAAGGAGAAGGGAGTGAAGAGCTGGAACTTCTCTGAGAAGCGCAGGGGCCCGTCAGGACCGCTGGGGCGGTTGCACTCCCAGCGCTTGAAGCCACGCATCCTGTGCTGGCAGGTGGTGTAGCCCTCATGGTTGACCATGAACAGGATGTAGCGCTCCATGCGCCCGTGGGACGGAGGGCCCTCGTAGTAGGGACAGTAGATGTCTAGATAGTCATTGATGTTCACTGCCACTCTGTACTCTCCGTGCCAGAACCTGAGAAATACAGAGAAAACAATTAATTTGAATTTCTTCATGAAAAAAAGGAACGGCCAACAAGCTCAGGGATATCACATGGAACCAGAAAGCAGACCTCCACAGTTTGGTGAAGTAAAATTAGATTGTGGGAGACATGTTTTGAGAAAAACCTATACTTTCCTCAAAGACTATGAATATTTACTTCCTACTTTATATTGGATTTCCGTATGATTGCACAGACAGAGGAAACTGGGGTGAGCATCCACTTAGTGTAGTCATGCTGTGTAACATCATTGTGCGGCACTGTGTTACTGCTGGAGTATTTTTGTGTTTGCACATTCCCAGAGCAAAATCGCAGTTCACAGTCTGCAACAAAACAATAACCCTCAAAGTTTGCAAATATTGCTCAAAGACAGCAAAATAACTGATGTCTTACTGTATGACCAGCCTGCATCAGTGCAGTAGACAGCAAACATACCCTAGAGGTGTTTTTCTTTATTTACCCATTTATTTAATTTACTTATTCAAAAAAATAAGGGGAAGCCACTAAAGTCCTAAAAAATACCCTTTGGTTGCAACGAAAATATGCAAAAGAGCTAATTTTATTCAAATGAAGCCTGGTGAGCTGTGAGTTATGGGAATTAAATGCAAGTTTTTTTCTGAGTCAGAGTGCTTGAATGAGCTTAGTGGGATGATACTCGGGAAAAGTGGGTCATGTGATGTTAGAGAGCTCAAATTATTATCCAAACGCCTGAAGCAGTGCATAGTGAGTGTCCACTTAGTTCAGTACACATGCCGATCACTGGGGTCGCCATGGTGAGCAGAAGTGGGTCACAGGTTGGTGAATAAGACATGCTAATAAATAGACACACAGTGGAAGCTGATATTGTATCAGTTTTTTTCCCCTTTACCATCGTCCTCTTTCTGGCACTCAGTCAGAGAGCGTGTGATATAAAATGCAGGTATAGAAATGCATAAGATGGTGTTTGAACTCAGTGACATCTCCACTCATCGCTTTTTTTCCACAGAAGACGAATAAAAAGAGGATCTGTTTATGTTAATGTTTCGATGCCAGAGTTGCTTATATGGGAATTGAACTGTTTATAATTTTGAAGTTACTGGAGTGAAACAGTCTCCTCAGATAAAATTGATATTTCAGCTTCTTGTTATTGCCAACATGTTTCATGAATACACCAAGCAGTCTTTCTCTCTAGACTTTTGTACTTCCCTGTCTCTTTGTGACACCTTCATTTTTCTATGGACATTAATGATAATAATAATAAAAAGGTCACACATGCATATTTTAACCTTAATGCAGGTTAAATATCTTTAAGATAGATGTGGCAGTTTTCTGTCAGGAGATAATTTACATTTTCTGGGGACTATTTTCAGCTGTGGATTAATATCCAACTTATGCTTTTCTTTTATACTGTATCTATGTCAGCATGATGGTATGTATGAGATTTACTCAAGATTTGCAAAAATATGGCCCCCTGTGTGGTGATTGGTTTGACACATTTATCTGTTTTAGCAGGACAAAAAAAAAAATCTGAGCCCTTTGGCACAGAGGGATAATCCAAATCAGGCTTTGGAAACATGGACAAAACTAAAAATATAGAATATCACCCGTAACAGATACAGAGCAGATACAAATACTTTATCACAGCCATGCAATAGTGCTGGGGGTCATTTTGTTTGAGCGGCAAATGCAGTGGAAAGAAAACCAAAGAAATAAGCACTGCAAGCATTATCACAACATGAAAAATATACATGACCTGCATCTTCAGCACATATGGGTCAAACACTAAAATGGGACAACTTAGACTAACAGCAGCATTGAAAGCCTTTAAATGGAGCGTTTTTGGTTGGATAAAGATGCATCACCTTCCAAAGGGAAGAACCGAGAGAAGGTGTGCCGTCTCTATGCACGGTATTAAACGTGGAGGATCACATGCAATTATGGGAGGAGGCTTTGTTTCTGATTTAGTGTGGCTGTCGGAGCTCCCATACCCGATACAGATGATGCAATAATGCCCTTCTACCATGGCCTTGTAGAGGTGGACAGGCAGGTGCTTTCTAATACAATACTTTTTGGTTATCTGAGAAAGTACAATCTCTGTTGAGCCTTTTTGTTTGATGATGTGGTTGATGTTGCTATTCCGTTTCAGAGAGTTATTGACGTGCGCGCTGGAGAATTTGAAGGAGTTCTTCAGGGATGAGGGTCGGCCTGAGATATGAAGCGCAGCTTTGATGTTTGTCCTCTTTCCATTGTTTTTGAAGTATTGAGTAAAAGGTTGTTTCTGCTGCACTGCTGTACAACCCAGTTGACCTCCTGTCTGTTCTGAGTCTCATTGTTTTTGATGAAGTCTATTGATAGTAGGCAGCCCCCTGCGATCCTGAACAGGATGAGGCGGGTGGAGAAAAAGATGGATGGTCTCTCCCGTATTTACCCTTTAAACATCTCAACACAAGACATTTATCTTTGAATAATGCCATCTATTAGGAAGTTCTTTTCGATTAATATTTGATATAAAGTGCAGATTTGTTTAACCACAAGTCTTAAAATACATTTGTTTCATGCATAATTTTGCTTTCATATCAGTTCAGAAATACAATACATCAGTCTCTTTAAATATTTGATTCTTCACATATTTTATTTACTGGCGCTCCATAAATCATGTGTCCCAAGGGTATGACTTGATAATCTTTTGTTTTAGCATCACTAGATAAAAATAAATAAATAGAAGAAGCCACAGCGAATCAAACTTCCACTTCTGCTTTCTTCAGTGACCGTCGGACATTTTGAGAAGCGTTTAAATTAATCAGTGAAGTATCAAGTCTCTTTGTGGACGTGTGCTTCTTCTGGCGTCTGCTGTTATCTTTCTGTGGCTACACGATCAATTTAATTTCAAATGTAGCCCTACCACATCAAATACATTTCAAATTCAGCTGAGCTGTGTTATCACATCTTGTTTCCTGAAGCTTCTGCAAATTTGAGACTCAGGAAACCGTCTTCAATCAAATGAGTGCAAACATAGCCGGTCGTCCAGCAATCTCATCGTCTCATATAGCGTGCACACACATGCAGATTGAGTCTTTTAAACAAATTCATCATTCTCCCACCCCTCACCTTGGCAGTAATTGATTGCTTGGAATGAAGACATTTTTTTGGTCTAAGCACTTTTGGTTTGTGGGATATTTAGCTTAGGGACAAATTACCCATATAATGGCGGTCCTCTCTCTCTCCCAGAGGGCAAATCAGGAAGTGAGTTAGATGTGAAATGAGCGTCGTCATGCTTCGGTGCCCTATCTGAGCACGTTTTGCAGCTTCTAAAAGGATCCTCGAACAGATCATTTAGAGGCATTGATCCACTGGGGAGCTCCTCTCGGGTCTCTCTGCTCCCAATCAACTCTGATTAAGTACTAAAGGGGAAAGGCAGGGAGAGAAACAAGTGAGAGTGATGCACAGAATGAAAATATATGGACAGGAGCAAGAGAACTGAGGGAGCAAAACAAAGAGAAAAGACAGAGGAGGAATGGAAATGTATGTGCACGGAGGACAAAAGAAAAGGAAAACAGAGAAAAGGAGGAGGACACGGAAACACAGGGATAATGAGATTGTGTTAAATGAGAGGAGAAATAGGCAAAAAAGACACGAGGGAAGAGCAGAAGAGGATTTGGAGGCCAGCTGGAGGAAGAGCAGAAGCAGGGGAGGAGTTTTTGTGCCTTTTATTTTAATTTGTACAAGAGTGGGTTTTTTTGTATCTGAGAAAATTGGGCCTTGGCTATAGATAGCATGCTGCATTTATAAATGACCACCATTTTGCATTAGCACTTTGGATATACAGCATGACTGCATGCAGGTGTGTGGCTGGTTAAGTAGTGGCTTTGTAAAGTGGGTCTCGATGAGTGAAGATCGTCAATCCAAGAAAGGGCTAATGTGCCAGGATACATTAGCTTGTATTAAGCTACTAAGTGCCCTGCCCCGCTCCTGTGACACCGTCTGCATTCTTAATACGCAGAGACCAGAGGAAAGTGTGTCTGCAGGTGTGTGTAGGTGTGTGCCACTGCAGACTGCACTCTGACGCTGTTTAGCATCGCATCTCGGTGTGTGGACCAGTTTTGTGTGTCCATAAAAATCTCTCCTCTCAGGCTGTGTGTCGTTTGGAATTAAACACACACAGTGCACCGAGCAAGAAGACATGGGAATGCACTCACACTTTCTGCATGGCTCCCTCTGAAAGAATTGTGTGTGTGTGTGTGTGTTTGTGGTGTAGGTTTTGGAGGGCTTGCATTTCTTTTGAATTGTTTGTTGTGCGTTTTGTTTTTAACCTGTCAAACCTGTTACATCACACCGTAACACATTAGGGATGTAAAACTAATAATAACTGACATTAATTGAATTCTACATAGACTGTGTTGTTATTAATTAGCAATTTAACACCTCTTGAAAGTGTGTTTTTAATCTTTTTTTTCTGAACTCCAGTCATTCAGCTTTTTTGATTTTAACTGTGGCCACGTCTAGTGACAGCCATCACTGATCATGGGAAAAATCAGAGGCGACATGCTTTAATGAATTGCACAGGCGTAAGTCCAAAAACGTTTGGGAGTAAAATGCAAATAGAAACAGAATGCAATGATTTATAAATTGCATAAACAAATACTTTATTCATAACAGAAAATAGAATGTGAGGCATAGTCTAGACAGGGTCATATTTACAATTGTGTATCCCCTTTTATTAACAACAGTCTGTGAAGAGAATAAAATATTGGCAGGACCTTTGGGAGAGAGATGTTGGCCCACTCTTATCTCATATATGCCTGAATGCCTGATAACACAGAGATGTCTAAATATTCTCTCGACTTTTAATAATATTATGGATCATAGATGGATTATCATTATTGCTTTAGATTTTCTAGTTTCTTCAAAATTAATGAACTATCTTTACCTCTGAGAGACTCTGCCTCTCTAAGGCGTGCTTTTCATACCCAATTTGTGTTACCCAGTATGAGTTACTACTATTGACAACAAATCTGGAATTAGCTCAGTGAGAGTCCCAAAAAAAGCCTAAAATTAAACTGTTAAATTGTTATAAAGCCCCAACCAATAGATGAATAATAATGTATAACCATTTTATTGTTCATGGTATAACTGATAGGGCTGCACGGTGGTGTAGTGGTTAGCAGTGAGAAGGCCGCGGGTTCGAGTCCCAAGTTGGTCAGGATTCCGGCCTTCCTGTGTGGAGTTTGCATGTTCTCCCCGTGTATGCGTGGGTTCTCACCAGGTACTCCGGCTTCCAAAGACATGCATGTGAGGTTAATTGGGCATTTTAAAAAAATTCTCCCTAGTTGAGTGTGTGTGTGTCTCTTCATGTTGGCCCTGTGACAGACTGGCGACCTGTCCAGGGCGTATCCCGCCTCTCGCCCGTTGACAGCTGGGATAGGCTCCAGCACACCCGCAACCCAATTGGATCAAAATCAAAATGGAATGGAATATTAAAAAATTACAGAATATACTCAATAAATACTTCC
>JAVQJG010009263.1:0-17512 GCA_036024015.1 Craterocephalus amniculus
GATTTGTGTAACAAGCTTTTATTTTAAATCCCTGTAATTAGGTTTGATCAAAAGTTTCTATCATGACATAAAAAACAGGCCAGAATATTGAAGTGCTTCATCACAGTGCCTGCAAACTACAAAAAAGGAGAAAAAACGAGGGAAAATCTCCTGAAATATACATGAAGATGCACCATAGTCAAGGTCATTGACTTCTCAGAGCCGCTGGATGGGTCCCTTTTGAAATGGAACCTTGCCTTTCTACGGCGGAGAGGTTGCTGAGGAGAATGGAACATGGCCACATGTGTAGCGTTCATTGAGAAGACCTCGCCAGACTCACGAATGTTAAAAGGCAGTTTAGCTGTTTCAGGTCCCGTGGATGGAGAAGCAGCCTTCTTATGGTTGTTTTTCTCACAGTTACAGCTTATATGTCTCCCTTTCATGTAGGTTTCATGAAAACGCAGTGTAATGCTGAGGATCTGAGCTCTGCATGTGGACTGGATTCCACTCTGACTGGATCGGGAGTCTGTGTGTCAGAGCCGCTGGTTCTCAAATCAATGCGATGGCTTTTCTTGTTCAGTTTACTTCTTGTTTCTACCAATATCGGCAGTAAATAAATAAAAGGTATCTCGCCTGATAAATGCTGGGACAGGCTTCAGCCAACCCGCACTACTGATCGGATTAAGTGGTACAGAAAATAAATGAATAAAAGGAGGAAATAGTTTTTTCTGTCACGCAAATCAAATTATTCAGGAAACGATCTGATGACACGAACAACACCCTGTCACATAAATAAACGTTAGTAATAAGCAAATCTTTAATACCACACCATAGTTAATTTGGTAGAATTAAGATTATAAATGTTTATGTTATGTATCCGCCCAAACGCCTGAATCACGTTGATCAGTTCATATTATGTGTACGTTGGTATGCACGTATTAAGAAATGTTGGCATGAAACGTATTACTGCTGTCAGGATCAACGTTACTATCATACGTATTTTTGGCTCAGAAATGTTGACTGTGTACGTATTTTTGTTACGCAGAAACGTTAATTGGAGACGTTACTCTCTGGCGACTGGGTTGGTATAACATCATCTGATGAACCATCACCACCAAAGCGGTGGTGGATGAACTCCTGACAGCTGGTGTGTGTGTGTATATGTGTGTGCGTGTTTACCTGGCTCTGTAGCTCACTCTGCTGTCTCAGTCTCAGGTTCTCCGGTGTGTCGGCCACAATGGTGAACGATGTCTTGGGGTAATGTCTGAAAAGAGAAGATTCAAAAGTGAAGCTAAGCATCCCAGATGGAAACTTTTCATGGACACAGATAAACCAGCAAACCACTGCTAATTCTACAAGCTGATGGCTCTAACATCCTGGTCGGTGCATCATTCATGTTTTACACAAGTAAACACCAGGTTTATTTGAGTTAAATATACAACACATACAAAAGTTTGAGTCAAGTAGGAAGTCTGTGCCTCTAACAGGTTAAATAGGATAAAAATGATTTAGGTATAAATGAAAACTTAGTGGCCAGCAGATGTTAAATGAAGCAGTGCTATCACGTATCACACGTCCATTAGCTGCATGTTTCCTTTAGAGAAGATGGTGTTGTCTACGAGCTGCTCACTGAGCAAAGTGGAGCTGAATGAGGCACCAAATTTAACAAAGTGGGGTGTAGAATGAAAAACAAAAAAAAGGCGCTGGTTGGATGACTTTAAGAACAAAGCTGCTAATGAGAAAAGAGGTGAAAGTCATTGAAGTCTGATATGCCGACCACAGACATGAAGCTAAGGACAGATTCAGACAGGAGTTTGAAGATCATTGATTATGTGTCAATTACAACGAGAAGTTAGTGATTGCATTTTATTTCTATTTTACTGTGATGCATCTTTATTTTCTATTAAAACTGTTAGAAATATGCCGGCATTTCATAAGTGAAATGTGTGAAAAATTAAATGAAAAAAAAGAAACTTTATTCATCCCAAAGGGTTATTCAGTATTGTAGAAATTCTTTTTTTACATTAATAATTAAATTAATAGAAATAATCAATAAGAAAATAATAATGATTAATAAAAATCTTCTAAGCCACGGTTTAAAGTAGATCCTGTCAAATGTGTTCAGAGCAAAACATGCCAATGTTTATTGCTGGAAAAAGAAAAAGTTCTTCAACTTTAAAAGAATATCAATAAAAGCATGTAAAAGAAACCTGTTTCCCTTAATGTAACCGGATTTATTTTACCCATAATATAATGGAAATTCTGATTGGCTAATAACTTAAAGAATCTCCCAAACACATTGGGTGGTGATTGAAGAAGTTCAGTGAAAGCCCTGGTGCCTGCAGGAAAACTTTATTCTTGCCCTGTTCTGGCCATCAGGTGAATATCTGTCTCTTTGATCACCTTTGTCAAGGCGAGCTGGAGGTTTTATTTTTGGCAGTATTGATCTGTCTGTCTGTCTGTAACCCAATCCTCTTTATTTATAAAGCCCAGTCTATAACAGAACATTTCTCCAAATTGCTGTACAATAAAAATCGATTATATAAAAAAAAAAGAAGACAAAAACCATAAAGGTTTAGAATTTTAAACAATGAAGCAAAGCTTTTCATGCAAAACAACAATTGTGCAGGAATACAATTGCTTACATGAAGGCAGCAGCTTTCAAACAATTTGCCACACTGTGAATAAAACACTGATGCATGCAGGTCTAAACAGTGAAATGATCATTTACAGCAGATGTTGCACAGTTTCAGTTTATCCTTTGTGACGGAGGCATATTTGCTATAATTGACTTCATTTAATCATTTTAAAAATCTCAAATCTTAAAAACAATGGCCCTAAAATAAAGATCTTAAAGTTAAACAGCTGCAGCTTTTTAAAATGGACGATTATAACGACAGCACATTTTAGCCAAACAAACAAAAGTTAATGCATATACAGTGTGAGAAGCTCAAAGCTCTCAACTTTAACAACATGAATCTTCCTTAAAGCAGAAAACAACTTACAAGCTGGTCTCACCTGCAACTCTGAAAGGAAATAAGCCAATAAATGAACAGACATAAGGACATTTCTTTTCAACCCGGGAGGTAACATTTATCTCTGATCTCACCTTTACAGGAGCATTAGTTCTTTGTAATGACTCAAAACATTTTTTTCTCACTTGATTTTGAACAATAAAGTTTCCAGGCTGAAAAATGTCACAGCCCTTTCCATACCGAGCATAACCTTAAAGACTTGATAAGCCAACAGCACCATGACATTAGCAGAAACAATGAGCCATTGAGAGGTCTTGAAATGAAAAGCAAGCTCAATATTATCACTCTTGTTATCTTGTTTGACCTTTTTGTCTGTTTGTAATGCTCTGAGTGTTTATGTTTGTATCTAAGAAGAGCATCAGTTTACAATGAAAGTCTGCACAGCTGATCTAAGATATCATTTACAACATGATATGAGACACACACAATTTCAGGCACTTTCTGGGCCCTTGAGAGATCCCAAAAAACATCTGAGGGGTCATGGCACATTATGTAATAGGAAAGAAGAAAAATTTATTATTATTATGAATCAATCAAATACTAAAGAGCCTTGAAAACTAAACTATTATTGAAATGTGGAAAATAACTCCCATTTTTGTTGCTTTTATTAAATTAAACAAATGTACCATTTATGGTTTTTTTTTTTACTTTTCAGAAATAGATGATTGCTTTTCAGTTTTGATACAATAAGAATAAACCTGATGTGGCAGTAAAGGAAACAGGGATTCAGCACGTATACATATACCTGCTGCTGCTCTAGATGTTACCTTAAACCAAAGCAGCATTGACAGCCCCCCCAGCCATGAAAACCTCTGCAAGTTGGCAGATTAAAAACATGACATCCAGCTAAAAAGGACCATGTAGTTTCATCATGTGTTGTTTTAAGCTGCTTGTAATGGCTTGACTCTGTGTGCAGGCTGAAAACTGGAGGAACTCTGTGGTACCAGGAGGGAACCAGCATCCCCACCACTGAGCATCTTCCTCTGAGCAGGCTGATTCACGTGGCCTTGTAACTCTGAAATGTGTGAATCATCGAAGCCAGCAGTAGATTCAGCCGCAAAGTTTGACCACTTCAGTCCTCTTTGACGCCCACATCTCGGCTCCCTCTTGTATTATTCCCTCTCCCACACATGTACACACTATTTCTCTCCATTTCATACACTAACCACCTGCATTCAGAGAAACACCCTGTTCCTCATAAAGCATTTATACATGCAGCATCTCATGTTCTCTGGACGAATCTTTTATCTCCTCACAAAGATTTTTAAACCTCTATTGGCTTAGTTTGATAATATGTGAATGTGTTTTCCAGTAAAAAATGTTAATGAATGTATCAAAAACTATAAAAGGTTTATATTAAATGTCCCACTTTGAACCAGTAGCAAACATGAAGACCAAATCTTTTATATCTTATCAAAGCCTCAGCTGAATATTCTATATAGAAAAAGACTGAATGCTTTGTTCAACATATTGTTGAGAAACAAAAAAAAAATCCTGAAATTATATTTCAATTCATGGTCAGTCATATTTTTGTTTAAAGATGTTAACCCAGACATTTATTAATACGGGCAAGCACAATCTAGCTGGCACAGCTAGCACAGGTCTTCTATTAATTTCGCGCAGTGAAGGTGGGAACGATGCCTTTTCATTATACATTCTGATCCAGTTTTTAGGTCTGATGAATTTTAAACAGAGCCATAATGCTGATTGTGTTGAGGTCGTTCTAAATATTCAGTCAATCTGGCATTTTGTCTGTCAGCACACACTGACACACTGCAGCGGTTTAAACAGACTAAGTAACGGCAACATGTTACTGTTTTGAGTGGTGAAAAGTGATGAAACTGTTGAGTGGGGATCTTTCGCACCACTAAGCATCAGGAGCTGTTAATGGATATGTTGAGCAGTGAAAACAGAGGGAGAAAGCCCAGAAAGCCATGATGAGACTGAAAAGAGCCATCTGTGGTCATTGCCAGATGTGGTCAATAACACCTGTCTATTGAAAATGATCCAGTTAAAATGGTTACCAGAGGCAGCAAATGGCTGCATCACCTCCTCAGCCACAGGATGCCTGAGACTGAGATCAGCACCTCCACATCGGGTAAAACGGAAAAAAATGGAGGATATTTGAGTCAAATGTCTGTAGTAGACATAAGTGACAGCAGGTCATCCAATAACCAGAAGGTTGACAGTCAGTCATATAGTCACTGCCTCCTTGGGCAAAGCACTTCTCCTTGTCTCCAGTGTCAGCTTTGCTGGTATGAATGTTCAGTGGTGGTCAGACAGGCTGCCATGTTTCCATCAGTCTGCCTCTGGGCAGCTACATGTAGCTTACCACCACCACCACCAAGTCTGAATGTGGCAGGAATGAATAATGGATTCATTGTAAAGCTCTTCGGACGCCACGAAACGCTCCATATAAATCCCATGCATTATTATTATAATTGACATGGACTGACATGGATAAAAAACAATGGATCCAACACCATCACATCCATACAACCAAAGACCTGGATCTGATCTGTTCTTTGGAGAAAGATGGATTATGGGATGTGATTATTACATTACAGTACATTTTACAATGTCACTGTTTGTTCCCCTATAAAATGTACAGTTCTCATGAAAATGGTATAATGTGTTTCAGTCTAAAGCAGTTATTCTTCTCCCAATCAGTGTAAATGTGGCTTAAATGTGGATACAAAACAAGATATATACTGTCAAATACAGTGAAACTGGTATAATTAAAACAACACATGAATATTTGGTCATACTGCCAAAGAGATCATTTAAAAAAACAAAGCTGAAGACAAAGCTGAAGATTTAGTTTAAACAATCAAACTCCAGTTTAGTTTTAATCTAGTCCTGAAATACACAATTTGAGCTGCTAGCTAAAATTATGTCATGTATGATGGAGTAGCAACAAATTGTGTTTGGTTAAACTGTCACATTTGGCTCTGAGTATGTGAACTATGTCAGTATGTTTCCCCTGGGGAGGGTTGCTGATTGCTGCATGTATAATGTGAAGATAGAGATTGAAAATTTCAACACAGAAATAGAAACAATCTAAAGTCATTAGAATCAAAAATACTTTATTAATCCCTGATGGAAAGTTTGAAATTGCTGAAGCAACTGTGAACCTTCCCTTAATAAAACGGCTTAACCGTTTTACAGTGTAGATGCTCTTTATGTGTCATTACAGGCACCGAGAGATAATAAACATCCCTGATATGATTGAATCATCATGATATTGACTTTATGAGAAATCAGATAGAGGTAGATAAAATGTGCAAATGAAATGTTTGGAAATCCTACTTGTGTCAACCAGCTGCCTTGATTGGACAAGAATAATCATGTGGATGTCATTCATCACACAGCATACATGTATCAAACCCTTACAGCAGGGGTGTCCAGCTCCGGTCCTTGAGGGCCACAATCCTGCAAAGTTTCCACGTATCCCTTCTCCAACACACCTGACTCAAATTATTTAATCATTTTTGCAGAACCTAATTTGCTTCTGAATCCATTTAATTTGAGTCAGGTGTGTTATAGCAGGGATACTTGAAAAAAACCTGCAGGACAGCGGCCCTCGAGGACCGACTTTGGATACCCCTGCCTTACAGCATAATAGCTCCACAGCATGGCTCATTTACCCTGTAAGGTTGACCATCTCACAGAGAAGTTATTTTTCTGATTTACACAGCATGACATAGCTCACACACACAGCGAACAGAGTGCACATTGTAAAACACGTCAACTACCTGGAAATCAGACAAATATATAATCACTTTTTAAACTCTCCAGGAAGGTGAAGATGGACACTTTCCTGCTGTAGCAGGAACCAGCACAGCCAAACGAGCTGGATGTACCTGGGACTGGGATCATTCTGAAGCGTTATACATCCATCCCATATTCTTGTAGGTTTTTATCAGTGCAATCCGTTATCTGAGACCTGAACCTGGAGAATATTTAGAGCTACTCAGTAAAACCATCTTCATCAGGACAATTTGGAAGTATCGGACAAATTAGTCTGAAAACGTGGCGTAACTTCACAGCTGAGCGTAGCTCTTACAGTAAATGATGTGTAATAATTTAGTCATATTCGTGTGTTATATTCACTCTGTAATGATGTCATGATCATATGTAGATTACTTACAGCTACACAGTAGACATGATTCAGCAGAACTCATTTTAAGGTTGCTGTAACCCGGACGAACCCCTTCTCTCATAAAATTGCAAACAAAGAGGAGACACTGTTGACATTGGTTACTGTAGATGTTTATAACTTGGTTAATGCAACCGAGTCTTTAACATGTTCGTTTGGTGTTTAAAGTTTGTTTTGAAGGACTGATTTATTCTGCATCAGGGAGTACAGCTTCATCTGAATGCCTGCCTACAATACAGCACAGCTCATTTATGAGACTTCACCATTAATCACAAAAAATAGAAGATGTGTCATGCATGTTACATAATAATTTACGGATCACAAACAGTCTGCTGTGGTTGGGTCTGTTAACCGATGATCAGTCGGAGACTGTAAACAGTCATCATCATCTTTACTTATCTGTGTGTCTCACGGTGGGTTTGTCTTCACGGTCAGTGTGAGTCCATCTGCCATGAGTCTATTATAGTCTGACACACCCACAAACCAACACACTGATGTCGTCTTAAAGCTTAGTCAGAGCTCCTTTCTGTGTGGGGAGGAGACCTTTTATGAGGCCATTTCCAGTTTGTTGCTCCATGGAGCAAAGTTTATATTAATGGGACCAAAGTTTTATGTAATCATGCACACACATTAGTGTGATTAGCATTTCAGCCTGAGGAGTGTACTACTACACAGGTGTAATAATCGTTCTTTCTTTGTGTCAGCTGCTCAGCTAAACCCAAACCTCTACTTAGATGACAGATTCTACAAAAGTGGTTCTTTCAGAAATTATTTTTTAAACAAAAAATCGATTTAAAATCTTGAAACAAAAAAGTCGGATAATTTATGTGAATCAATTTTTCCCACCCAACCTGAGTGAGTGGGAAAACTGAGACTGAGAAACTGAGAGTTTGATGCAACCAGTTTTCTTCAGCTGGTCGTGTCCTCAGTGATCCCTGATCCGGCCCAGTCGTTAAACGTGATACCCAGTCTTAAATTGAAACAAATCTTTAGTTTAACACTAATCTACTGTTTGTGTGTGCTCCTCGTCTTTTTCTGAAATCGGCACGGGCTGTGAAAGTTGTGTAGCCTGTCCCCAGCTTCACATATCTCAACATGTGTGTACAGTATATTGTTGGGACAGACAGTCCTGTGTTGTAAATCTTTGAATATGTGGAGTAAGCAATGATAACGATTGTAGTTTAAACCGAACAGCAACATGTATCTGACTAAGTGTTGGAAACAGGATTGTGCGAGTAAGGGATTTTTTTTTTTTCCAACTAATAGTCCATTTGTTTAATTTAGTTTCTATTTAAACACACAAACACACACACATGGAAGCACATTCAAATGTTGGTCTTAAGTTTCCCTTCACCTGCCCCCGTCGCTACTGGCAACCATGGATGCTTTGTTCGTTGATTGCAACCCAATCCTTTCAGACAAAGACCACCTCTGTGGGACATTTTTCACACACACACACACACACACACACACACACACACACACACACACACACACACACACACACACACGCACACGCACACGCACACACACACACACACACACACACACACACACACACGCACACACAGTGCGGGCCAAGGTAACTGTGTTCTGTCTGGACAGGCAGGACAATAACAGTTTGTTTAGAGTTCTGCAGGAAGCATAACTCCTCACATAATTCATATTCAAAGTAACATGGAACATTTCTAAGGGGAGAAAATGAGATTAAACACACGACAGACACAAGACGCGGAGATATCCTGACTTTTCCAGGTCAAACTTTCCATTTGTTCCCAGAAATTGACTGGAAAATCGATCTTAATCCTCTTGTTTCGTGTAGACACCACTTCCAAACTTCATGTCCCTGGTTTGCATTGTTTGCTTTCTTTCAACATTTCCCCATCCCAGACAAATATAAACCTGAAGACATCACCAACAAAGCTTTCACTCAACCACAGCCCATGTTACATAACAATCTGAGACTATAAGGCCGCTTGATTCTCACAACAAGCCCATCATCGTTAGAGAATCCATCTTGCCGAGCAATAAACTGAGACTGGAAATGCAAATGTTTGCACCGTTAAACAACAGCAGCTCCTTCACTGACTGCGTCTGTTTGGGATTTGTTTATCTGACTGCTTAAAGTCTGTTCGTTCAACTACAATTACATGACATTCAAGGCGCTAAAACTGAAGTCATACAATTTGTTAGGAACCAAGGACCCTAACCCTAATTAAGAAGGAATATCTGAAATGCCAGCAGTGGAAAACCTTCAGCAGTTCCCATATTTTTCAGAAACCTTAAAAGGAAATATTGATTGTCGTCCTTTATTGGGTAATTACTGAAAGACTTGGAAATTTATATTTTCAACCATAGAGAAGAGCTTTACGATAATACTGGAAAACATTACAAGACTAAAATCTGGATAAATTTTTTTAAAAAGTCATTCAGTACTCACTTTTTTTCTCCTTTTATGCTGACAACTGATCTCAGAGCAGTCGCTGGGGTGTAGCCTAATCGTTGATGATCGGTGTGGAGAACTTTATGGTATTTCAGGCACTAGCAAGCAGAGGCTTTTGCATGTCCAATGAAGTGTACAATTATTGTTCTTCCCCAATGAGGTTTTGCTAAAACAATTCTAGGCCAAAAACAACAAAACAACAGCAACCGAGTGTTTAATGAAGTCCTTCATTAGATTTGTGTTTAATGTGTAGCTATAAGATGCCATGTTGGTGTGTTAACGCAGCTCATCTGCTGTGAATGAAGGTTAAGTAATGAGACCTGAACTGAAGCGGAGATGCTGGATGAGTTAATACAGGGTGACAGTTTGACTTTGTCTTCATCTTTATCTCTTTCACACACACAAAAGCATAAAAGTACATGTAAACTTACACCCTATTGAACCAACACTCAGATGTTTCGTGCCTCCCTCATCTACGACCTGAGCTATATTTATATAAAACCTCTGCTAAAAAAAGAGCATGCACAGAGTTTAAAACACACACACAAACACACACAACGTCCTTTAAGCTGCTTCCAATTATATCCTGAGACACATCCTGCCTTTCTGTTACTGCTCCATTAAGACACCAGATTTACAACACACCAGTGTGTGTGTGAGGCAGCACAATGGGTGTGTGGTGGATACACATTTAGATTCAGCATTGTCTATAATGTTGCAGTGGCATTTGCCAGCGGCGGCAGTCTCCCCGCTGCCAGCAGCAGTGACGCACACGAGTCTAACGGTGCATTCAGACTCACAAAGTCAGTGTGTGAGGTCTGAAGAACAGAACATTTCAATCCAGGACCTGCAGCTTTATTTTGTTGCACATCTTTCTTCTTCTTTTTTGCTTTAGTGTGATGACTTTATTAGGGGTCACAGGTGATCTCCTTCCCTACTGAAAATGTCAACATCTCCATCAGAAACGTTGACTTCATCCATTAATACAAATAGAACAAGTTTCCCCCTCTTAACGCCTCATTTCTGAACCCTCTCAAAAGCAAAAAGACCAAATGAGAAAGGATGCAAGGTGAGAGGAACTTAAAATAATACGTGCTGGCTTCTGTGCCATCATTTTAAACCAACGGTAATGAAATACTGAACATGCATCATCTAAGCATAGATTTGTTGCAGCCTACCGCTGTTTAACCACGTCTTTCAGAAGAGCATTAAATCCTTTTGTGACAAAGTTCATATTAACTTTTAATCCAATTTTGCAGTGCAGGATTAACATGTCACGCCTGCTTCACTCCTCACAGATACAGACTTTCACATACCTGCCCATCCTTATACCTCCTCTGACTCGCCTACTCTCTCCACAATCTTCAGATGCATTTCAGGACTCATTTTGAGAGACGACCTGGTTTATTAATGATTTGTGGGTCACAGACAGGACAGGTGAGAGAGGAGAAGGCAGCTACATGAGTGAAATGAGATAAGCCTTCTGGTCCTAATTAGTCAAGAAGACTGAAGCGCAGCCCAGGTTCTTTGTTTAAGGAGTGCTACAGCATCAATTGTTTTTCATTGTGTTGTCATAAGGGACATGGGGAACGAGCTGGAAGAGAAATCAGGCATCAAAGGACGGTGAGATTTGCAGTTTGGCAAAAGTGCATAAAAAGTTCTATAACACTGCTGAAAACGACCCAAACAACCTGGTTCACTGCGCCGACATAAAAGCTTGTTGGTACGAGGTGAAAAGCAAACAATCCAAAATATTACAAAATGGTTTGGGAGATAATTAACAAAGTAATGGAGCGCCCTCCCTGATCATTTAAAGCATTGAAATAGCTCCTATTGTGACTTCCACTGGTCTTTTACAAGTTATAAAGGTTCATAGGCACATTAAACCGAGCAGACCCTCCGAAGTTCCAGTAGTGGCTTTGTGGGTTTTTTTGCTCACAGTCAGATCATCATGTTTGATTAAATGCTGTGGTGTGCTCTGCTTCAACATGCTTTTTTTAGATCATTTCAAGGATTTAACTCTTAAAAACATTAGTGCTGACTTGAGTATCACAATTATAGATCTTCTTGGTACAAATATTGTCAAAGAAATCAAGATTTTGTTGTGCATGAACTTTCACAACACTATGAATGTGTAAAATCGAATTCATGCCATCTAAATAAAATAATACAGAGACAACGTAAAGTTACCAAGAATGCTCATTTTAACTACCTCCTGTCTGCTCTGTAAACAATGAATTAATACAACTTCTTAACTCTGGACTTCTCTCAGAAAAAAAACACATGGAAAGGGCCACAGGACCTCTAGATTTAGGAGGCTTTTTTATGAAAACTACATGATAAAATGTTTCTGAACAGTTCTTTTTAAATAGTAAAGAATTTAGACAAAAATTCAATTTTTCCTTAAGCAGAATAGCTTCCATCCGTTTTCTGTACCACTTTATCCAATTCAGGGTTGTAGGTGGGCTGGAGCCTATCCCAGCTATTATCAGGAGAAAGGTGGGTACACCCTGGACAGGTCGTGAGTCCATCGCAGGGCTAACATCGATACATAGACAACCATTCACGCACACACTCACTCCTAGTGACAATTTTGAGTGGCCAATTAACCTCACATGCATGTCTTGCATGCATGCATCTCTGAAATTAGATGCTGTCTCGTCCACAGTCCTTTGCACACTGTGTATGTGTGACTTAATGTGTTTGTGCGACTCTTCCTCTGCTACTGTGCTGGTCTGACAAGGCTTTTCTACAACTTACACGCAGCAAAACTCACACAAAATATAATCTTTGTTTTCGTTCTGTACAGAAGCTGCGCTGATCTACCAAATTCATTCACATGTTATCATACATGAAAAGTGCAATATTGACGGATCTGTACATTTAATTAAAAAGGGAATTTAAAACCACAATTGTGAAAACATGACTCCCCCAGTGGCAGCACTTAAAACCACTGTCATATCATGAATATGTATAATACGTATATTTTTAGGCTGCACAGTGGTGTAGTGGTTAGCACTGCGGCCTCACAGTGAGAAGGCCGCGGGTTCAAGTCCCAAGTTGGTCAGGATTCCGGCCTTCATGTTTGCATGTTCTCCCCGTGTATGCGTGGGTTCTCACCGGGCACTCCGGCTTCCTCCCACTGTCCAAAGACATGCATGTGAGGCTAATTGGGCACTTTAAAAATAAAAAAAAATTCTCCCTAGGTTTGAGTGTGTGTGAGTGGTTGTCTCTCTCTTCATGTTGGCCCTGCGACAGACTGGCGAACTGTCCAGGATGGATGGTATATTTTTATATTCAGAGATTTTTTTGTTTGTATTCTAAAAGCCATCATAAAAGGATCCAACAATAACTCATTTTTCATTTTCATTCATGGAATTGAAAATAAAAAAACAACAAAAGCAACAAACAAATGGGTAATGCTAGAACCTTTAAATCCACTACTATTTAACAAAATATACTAATTTAAGTGTAATCCCATGTGCCATTCTGTTCCATCTGCTATTCTTCTGCTCAACAACGCTAACAAAAAGACATGGCGGTGACAATACAATAGTGTACAAAATGATGGAAATCTTGTATTAGACAACATACTGTGATGCAAAAATGGCCAAACAACCTTTAGGGGTCTAAGGCTTAAGCCAGGCTCTAAATTTCCTGTAGTCTGTTTCATAGTTAATGTTTTTAATTTATCTGTCCTTTAATTCCTTGCCAGCCCACCTCCTGCTTTTGGTCCAAATTGAGGTCCTTCAACCACAACCCCTTACATCGGGTTTTCATGGGCAGGTTTGAAACGTGAAAGACATGCTCACACATATCAGTCTTTCTAAAATGAACTGATATTCTCTATTCTGACTCAACTTCTGCTTTTTTTAAAGGCCAAGTTAAGTTTCACAAACTTCAGGAAAGATGATCATGAGTAAGTTGTCACAAAGTAAAGCTGCTGTTGGTCTCTTTATATTGATCATTTGGAAGAATCCGGAGCTCTCAGTCTAACCTGGTTGATGGGGATTTAACTTTAATGTTCCTGCATTAAAAGGAGCTTCGTGCCACCATCGGAGCAAAAGCCATGGCTCCTGTCTCCTCAGCTCAGTCACTGTGGTTTAAACCAGGCTGAGACTCCAGAAACCCCGTCAACAACAACACAAACAGCACATGGACTGGAAGATGCTGACACGTGTTGAGACAACAACAAGCATGACCGGAGAGTCTCCGCGGTAACCATCGTCACTCAGATACCGCTGACTTTAAGTAACATGGATGCTTTTTTGGTGAATCATTGGAAGTGTTACAGATGAAGAGGAGGAAGAGAGGGCATGGAGGACAGCTGAATGTGTGTCAGCGTGGGTCTGTGTGTGTTCGCCGGTCAGCCTGGCCTTTCTCCATCTTCCTGCTTAGGTGTTGATGAAAGTCTCAGTGTGGGCTCAGGACAGAGTTGGCTCCAGTAAACCTCACTGACAGTCAGGCGGCATAAAGGAGAAATACGGGGGCGTGTCGGGTTTGTTTCAGAACAGTGTGATGGAGCTGAAATGATTTCATTATTTCAACATTTTTTTCAACTCAGCGTCAATTATTTAAAAAACGTACAGTCAATGCTTTCCTTTAACATCAATAAAAGTATATCTGGACATCTAATATCCAAAATGTCCTGAAATTGCACAATAGAGATTATATTTTCATGCATCTTATTTAAATATTATTATGCATCTTTATGGGATTATTCAACATCCTCATGCTGTACATCAGGTCAGCACATATAATACTTATTCATAAGAAAACTGGTTTTCCGCTGTGACTGCTCACACTCCTGTTCCAAAATGTCACCAAGACAACGAGTCAGCAGAGGATGGTGAATTTTAAGGTCAAAACAAACCATGAAATGCCACCGGGCAGAGAATTTACAGCCAAGACAAATCATAAGCAGGCAATATATGGAAAAATAAATAAATCACTATCCGACCCTACCTCTATAAAAGTGACGTTTAGCACCAAAACAGACAAGACAGAGTGAGACGTGATGAAGAGGAGCAGAGATCAAACACTGCTGAAGCTAATGAAGTTCATTCTGTTTCTACTGTCTCACACAGTGTTTAGCTTTTACTACATTTCCCACTCAGTCATTTGCATCTGTTCACTATAAGGGATGTTATCATTATTATTTACAATAACAACATCAAGGAGTATTTTTCCTGTTGGTCAGAATTTTAATGAGGTAGAAAGAAAATTATTACAATTAATAAATGAGGGGAAACACAATTTCCATTAGTTTAATATTTAACACCCATGTATAACATCCACAGAGTCTCTCACAATATCCCTAACTTATTGTGAACGGTGAATATCATACTGGTGTCATTTTGGCTCTGGTTTTTAACCTTAATGGGGCAGCAAATTCAGGAAAGTGGTTCAGTATTAACTCGTGCTTCTGCAGAGTCATGAGAGATGCATGCTTGTGGCAAACTGAAATTTGTGTTTGACAGTAAGAGAAAACATTACTAGACAAGACACATTTAAATAAGTTTATCAGTTTAATAACTTTAATTTTTGGAAATTTGGAACATAGGCAAAAAAGGTGTGCAAAAAATGTAATTTTCCCTACGATTGTTTATGCACAGTCACTTCCTGGTTAAGAAAAGCCAACCTCATGACTTCCAGTCACTTCCAGCTACAACTGTAAAACAACTGTAAAACACCAACATTTATTTTATACCCTCTCTCTTCCACACCTGCCACGCATCCCCGTGGATTATATCCACCAGATATTTAAAAAACACTCAAAAACACTTTTGAGAACACTCAAAAGCGGGTGAAGGGTTCTAAGTTGTATTTAATTTACTTCATTCACAATTTAGACTTAAGCGTTTAGCTAGCCATCATCAAAAAACTGTGAGACAAACAAGTTAATATGCGTAGTACAAAGTACGTAGTAGTGAGAATGAAGAATATTAAGCTCACATTTAACAAAGAAATGTATTTGTACTGTTCTCTGAGATAAACATATTGCTACTTATCTTTACTTAGGCTAGCAATAGCTGTATTTGCTAATAAGCTACGTTTCGCTCTGTCTCTGACAAGAGTGAGGCAGAAGACGTGACTGAGGACAGACTGCTTCAGATCCATGAAGAAGAACAAGAAGCTGCAAACTTTGTTTTCTCATTTCTTCTTGATGTATCGCTCACAGCAGATAATCTGAACCCGGTCCATTGGGATGTTTAACGACCAGCAGATTCTACAACTGAAGGTGTAGCAAACATCACTTGGTACTTTTGACAGGAAAGCCGATCAGCTGATCAGTGTTAACTCCAGGGAGATGCAGCAACAGAGCGGCTGGAGCAGCAACTTACACAAGACCATGAAAAACATGTGGGTGTTGGATCCTCTCAGCAGGAAAAGTTTAGGTGTCAAAACACACACTACCCATGGGTGGAGAGTTCTCCTCCCTGATGGCTAAAACCATCATCAGAAGCACAACACTGTCAGAGTCAGAGTGCCTTTTTTACAACAGTACAGAAAAGCAATAATGGAGCTCCAATGGTGATATTGGATTTACAAAAAAAAGAGTGTTGTGGGTTATTATTATTATCATTATCATCACTGGCGGGCCTCTGTACATACCTGGTCTAAAACTATAAAACAGCAAATATGCATACCTGGTGAAAAACTGAATGTCCAAACCTGCAAATCTCTGAATCCCTAAGTGTGAGAGTGAAGTTTGATCTGATTGCTGCCATGGTTTAGAGAATTCTTCCCACAGTCTCTGGCGGTCCTCCAGTACATTATCCACGAACTCACGATCCGGACCGACACAGTAACTGCTTCCCCAGTTTCCACCTTCTCCAGTCAAGCTGTACGTACTAACACACAGCGTCTTCTAACATCAGAAACCAGGACTGTTTCAGCCTCCTTCCTCAGTTGGGGTGAGTATTGGCAAGAATGTTGCAATATAATACGCATCACGATACTTGGGTCACGATGCAAAATTAGCACAATACTGCAATATCATGATATATTGCGTTTTTCTGCCCAGTTTACATCAAAATTGGAGGTCAAGATTAAAAATCAAGCTGCCATATAAGGTATGTTCCTTAGAAGATATTGATCATTCAGAGGATGAATTCAAAGTCAATACATTGTATTTTTATTATTATTATTTTGCAAAGCAAAGTGGGTCACAGAGTCATCTAACGGAATGGGGATGGAATTTTATTTTATTTTATTTTTTACATTTTTTCCCTTCGATGGGGATTTAAAAATCGATATTATATTAGGTTGCCAAGAATCGGGATATATCTCCAAATCGATTTTTTCCCACACCTCTAGTCTCAGTCGGCTCTACAGTATGACATGCTTCGCTACGGTCAGGTATGGATTCAGACACGGAGCTGGAAGGGCTGGATTCACAACCACAGCCAAATCCATCGAATCAAATGATGGAAAAAATCATTTACGTCCTGGAAATTCAACCAAGTTCTTACATTAAAAAGGAGCAGGGTGAAACCTGACGGTGGAATCTGTGTCCGCCTGTCATCAAGCAACTAGCTGCGTCCAAAGATTCAACCTATAATCTGAAAACTTTAAAGTAAGTCATTTCTGTTTTCTGTTTGTTGCCTATAACTTTTTTTTTAGTGCAGTTTTGACAGGCTAAAGGGGCTTCACATGACAATAATTCTGCACTGCAGAGTCTTAGCGGACATAGCGGAGCTTTTATCGTCTAAGCTAACATTTAGCATTTTATTTAACTTATGCTGTGCTTACACTAAGCGATTTTCACAGTCTCAGACTAAACCCGAAAGTCTGTAATATCTGATGAGTTTTACTGGAGTCGCGGCTACGCCCCGCGGTCCCGATAGTTGAGTTAATGAGTTAATGTACATCAGTCTCTTGTGTTTAATGTTA
>JAVQJG010009265.1:0-21920 GCA_036024015.1 Craterocephalus amniculus
ATCAAGCAGACACAGGCTTTGCCTTATGCCTCGATATGCAGTTCTCTGCGAGAAAAGGTGCATGAAGAAAGTAAGCGGGAGACCGTGCGGAAGGCAGACAACACATGCGACAACACATAACAGGAGAGACACTCAGCGATGCGCCCAGGATCTGGCAGCACTGTTCTCGCCGCCCAGCAGCCAACCACGCTGCGCTGACAGACTTCAGCCCCGCTGATGACACATGCAAACAAAATGCGGCCACGCCAGGCCGCAGCCACCACAGGAGATCGGAAGAAGGAGATCCAGGGATGCCCAATACATCCGCTTTTAAAGCAGCCAAGGCACCACACACTAATTACAAGGTGGTTGGCACAACTGGCACAGTGCCATGTAGTGGCCAGGAGTGAGACCACCTCCAGCCACACCAGGGCAGTCATATTTTACATCTTAGCCTTTTTAATTCACTCCACAGTAATCGCTTCACGCTCGCCATTGTTGCATGTTTGCTGTGAAGCTAATGGTGTTGCTAAATGCTAAACCTGCCGGTAGGGTCGAGTGTTGATTCGATCAGTTCTGCTTGTAGCCCACATGTCACGTCCAGCACAGCCTGGATTATGTTCACAAAGCATTGATACGTGCCCGGGCATGGGTGGCCCGGGTCCTGTACTACCTCCCGACCTGGGCCACCTGTGCCGCGCCTGTTTGCTTTCACATGGACAAGATTTGTGGTCAAACGTGCTCAAACATGTTTGAAATCCTTGCGAGCCACGATTTCTGATCGGGAGCTGGTCGTGAGGCGCTGATCGCGGCTCGTGATCTCATGTAGACTGCACAAGGCACGACCCACGATTGAGCTGAAATTCGGGCCGAATCCGTGAACTTGTCGTTCGACTGGAAAATCGGCTCAAAATGGGCCAAAAATCGCACAGTGTATGCCCAGCGCAGATTCATGGTGTTGTCCATTGTTGGGACTGGGAGCCAGCATACTCAAAAAACAAACTGTTGTCTGATCCATGTTGGTCTTTTTCTATCCAAACATCCATGCAACAGAAATCGTTCCTCTTTTTGGTCTATGCTCCTCGGTTTGGGTTGGCTGGTCATCTTGTTGTGAATTACCTCAAATTGTCCAATCACTGATTTTCTCCATGTTTATGAATTACAGCATGCATAACTTAAAATATATCTTGATGTAAAATACTGCCTTAAGGCATCTAACTGCAATGTTAAAGATAGAGCTCCAGCTCCATATTAACAATAGAAATTTTCTACCATGCAGACCAGCAGTTCACTGTATACAGTAGCCTACATATACAGTACATACAGTGTTGGGCAGTAACGCCATTACAAGTAGTGGCAGCAGCGTTACTAGTTACTAAATTTCTCAGTAGCGTGGTCATAATATCACTTTTTTCTTCATCCGATAGCTTTTCAGTATTGAAGCTACTTTCATAGCAAGTTGTTAGATAGCGGCCTGGTGGACTGCTCTTTTCGGCACTCCAGGCTTGCCATACAGACACTGGACTGATTACTTCACCAGATTCACCTGTGGGATTATCCACACCTGCTGCTCGTTGGCTCTGCCTCCTATTTAACCGGTCTCCCCTCTTCACTTGTCGCCAGTCCTTCACGGAACCTACTTGGAGCTTCCCAGCTTCTGTACAGTCTTCTGACACCTCGTTGTCCTGCTGTTCTCCTGGATGAGTATTCTCCTGGTGGACCCTTGCTGTGACTACCAGCCCTGCTCTTTAACGGACACTTTTTGTTTTTCCCTTGCAGCTCTCTCGTTGGAGTTTTTGGATAATAGACCCTGTTTGTTTTCTTCTCCGCATATTTGAGTCCTCTTTCCTCTGCGCATCATAACAGCAAGTACTGGGGTAGCGTCCACAGAAGCTACATTTTCCCACAGGCATTTCCAGACCTTAAACTCATCTCTCCCATGTAAACTCGTGGACACTGGAGGAGAACAAACCAGCCTGTAACTTTGCATAGGCCTAGCTATTATCCGGTTTCCGCCCTGGACTGTGTATAAAAAAAATGCCCGCAAGAAACATCTGATGCAGCTAGTTACTTTAGCCATTTTAGCCACTTTTTTTCTCAAGTTAAAACAAAAAGCAATGAGGTAGCTCAAATATTTTATTACAGTAAAACGAAATGATTTATTAGATTTTTTTTTTATGATAACCAATTCCATCAGGTAAATTCTCATTACTGCGTTTCACCCATCTGTGGAGGAACACAGAACATCAGATATAGCAGTCTGTTATGTTCTGATGTTCTGTGTGCCTCCAGTGATTGGCTTAAATGACTGGGAATGAATTAATTTAGATGTAAAAAAAAAAAAAAAAAAAAGCTTTGATGTAGCTACTTTTGTCATTTTTTTGTAAGTTAGCTTGCTACTTTTTTCTGGTGGGTAGTGAAACTTCATCTAATGTAGAATAACTTGTAGTTTAGCTCAATACATTCTCCAAGTAGCTTCCCCAACACTGAGTACATACATACAGTAGACACACACATGCATATATATATATATATATATACATATCAATATATATATTGACCTGCAAACAATCTACATTTGGCTCCTTTCCCATCAACAAAAAAAAAGCTGCATCTGATCCCCTGCTGGCAGCTGCGTTGCCTCTGTCCACACAGCTGCAGGTCTGGTGATGCAATCACGCTGAGTTCATGCTGATGATGTCATCCGTATAACAGAAATCTAGGCACATAAACAATAATTGTTGCCATTTTTGTGACTTGTGTAGCCTATTTCTAAGTTAAAGTTGTTTTTTTTTTTGTCAGACAGAAGTCAACGTACTTCCTTGTTTTGCACTTTAGTCCGTCCACAACTCAGCCGGTGGCGGCCGATTTTCCCACAGAATGAGGCTTACTGAATTTGTGGCCGAAGCAGAGATTTTTTGTTAGCTTTACACCATGTTGTATCAGGCACATGTCATGTTGTGGACATGTACCGAGCCGAGCCGTTCAAAGCGAATTTTAACTCGACGCAGGTCGGCCAGGCTTTTCCATTACCACCAAAAGCCGGTTGTACTCTGGTTTAAACAGGTTTTTTGACCAGTGGAAAAGGGGTATAATTGACAGGACCCTTCCTGCATGGTAGTGAAGATGACTGAAATCATTCTGTGTTCAACTTTGGATATGCTTCATGTCTGGTTCAGCATTCCTTCTAGTTTTAGTTCTTTTCCTGCTATTTAACATTTAAAATAAAACTGAAAGTAAGACACTTTGCCTCCAGTTTGCTCCCGGGACTAAAGCATGAGGCATGTTAACCTTGTAATTAACTGCGGGGGTTTCCACCATGACCCCCTGACAGTTTTTTACATGTTCCCATGCTAAAAATAAACAAAACAACTAGCTAACCATGCACTAATGACAGCCTATGCATGGTGGCTAAGATCCCCACTGCAGCAGCAGAAATCCCTGTCCTTGTGTCATATTTAGCTACGAACATCTGGTTCCCAGCCATGATTCATGGAAGAGTGACCCCCTCCTCCCCCCTGTGGAGGGGGGGGACAGGATTGGGGTTTGTGGGAAGGGGAAAAAAGTCTCTAGTGTCAGTCGCAGCCTTATGGAAAGTTATCCGGCAGGCCAGGACCAGGATATGTTTAGATGATGGCGGTTGTGTGTGTGCGTGTTGGGGGGGCATATTTGTGTGAGGGGATCTTTGAGTCCAGGCACCTCGCCAAGTGAGAGAGCTGAAGAAGGAGGGGGGAGGAACATTTGGAGTTAAACAGAGGCCATTAAACTCCAAACACTTACAAATGTATAAAACGGCTCAGAAATAATCATTTCATTATATTTGTAAGAACATTCTTGTTTGTTTTATCTGGTGCTGTGAAACACTCAGTACTTTCATACTTTTCCTTTAGATAAAATTGAAGAATTAGCAACACAGACCAATGTTTACACTGAGCCTGTTAATATGACTATTGAAAATTATAGGGAGTAATCAGATTACTGTAGTTATCTGATCTGATGCACCTACATGCACTTGTGAAAGGGGAAATTTCAAAAAGCCTTGCCCACATTTTCCAGTCAGTGTCAAATTTCTTTTGATATATGTATGTAGAAGAGATGTTTTTATCATTTTTTACAAATCCAAGTCTTTCATCTCAAGTCCAAGTCAAGTTCACAGTCTTTGAATTTCAAGTCCAAGTCTTGAGTCTTATGGCGCGAGACTAAATGACTGCTGTTATCTAATAAAGATATTAGATTGTGCTATGTACACGATCGCTTGACTTATCGATAACTCCAAAAACTTTTGACGAGCAACAAACTCGATGTCAAATTCTGCAGCAGTTTTCTCAAGCTTTGTCTCGTTCACTGCTGCAACCAGAGTGGGAGTTTAATGGTGTTTAGCCTGAGCTAAATAAGTGGGTGAAATAAGAACCTAACAAAAGACACCATCAACCTGGACAGGACTGAGTGAGCAACCAAGTGTTAGCACATGGTCGTGTTTAGATCAGTCCCCAGGTGCCACTCACTCAGCACTGATCAGGTCAGTGGTGGCTAACGGCTAGCGTTTCCACATTTGGCCTGGGGAGCAGTCGTCAATCAAGCGAGCAGGAAACAACTTCCTGCCCAGCCAGGATGTGACTTCCAGACGGCAGCCTCTGACTTCAGGCTGGTTTGCAGCTGAAAGAGCAAACAGCACTTTGTGTTGAGACATTTGTTTACTGGATACACAAACACATGCACATTTGTCACTTCTACATGGAAGCCGTGCTCAACTATTTTTCTTATATCGAGATAATATTTTGTTTTTCAAGATAACAGATGGGCTCAGAGTGGTTGCTAGGTTAAGCTTGCTCCATCCTCTGTGAGAAGCGAGAACTTTGAAGAAAGAAAATTGTTTTGGTCGGGTCTGTTTCTTTATGCGCAATGAATAATTGACCCAGTTATTTTTCTGCCACATGAAATGTGAAACAGTGCAGCGTTGTTGTGTAAACTATGCCTCAGAAACATGGAGTTTCTCACACAAATTAGAATTCTTTAGGTTACGGAGGGTGCAAATTATAAATAAAATAAGTGAAAAAGACAAAGCATAAGTCAGTAGTCATATCATAATCTTCATAAGTTAACTTTAAGCCTATAAATTGTAGTCATTGTAGAATTTTTTGAGCTTTTGCCAAGAAAATGTTTCACTTTACGCTTTGTAGCTGCAGTATGTAGCTGCTACAATCATTCAGTAATGCAGCACTTTCTGGCCATTTGATTTGCAATTTAAGTATACGTCATATGTAATCATACTAATCCAGGAGAATCTGCCGGTCCGGTTCTGTGCGGGTCACTGATGCAAGCTATCACTGGATGAAATTGCACCATTAGCAGGTCTTGAGTCTTTCAAGATGCTGACCCAAAGACCGAAAACCATACATGCTCACATTTCCTGATAAGTTTACATTCACCCAAATATCTTACATAGTTCTTAACCAAGATTTAAAACAGAAACCTTTCTGAGGCAACTGGGGTATTTATACCACCTCCATGCTCCTATTGTTTCATTTATACTCAATTTTATTATATTTTACAAGCTATTTTCAATAACTGTCTTTTGATTTCTTCGAAACTTGAGGTACAGAAATGATTAATTTCCATCTGCATCTCTAACCCCACTAAATCTACACAGAAATAAAGCAAAGTGAAACCAGAAGCTGGTTAAACTCCAGCAGAAAATGCTTGACATGCACGAGTCCAGTCAGAGCCCCAGTGATGGTGTGTTTTCCTTGGTGGTGTAACCTCAAAGAGCCTGTTTTTTCCTCCTGCAGACAGAACCCAAAGTTAGGAAGCGTCTGTGAGGAGGGAAGCCAAGCTTCCACTGCGGTCGACCTACTTTCACCAACAGCCAACATCCATCGAGAGGAAAATGTGAAGAAATATGGAAACCGAGCTTCAAACGCTGCACCCAGAGACTCTGTTTGCGAGCAAGTTCCAAATACGGGATCAAAATAGCTAAACCGGAATGTTTGGGACTCTGAAGTCTTTTAGGGGTTTGTGCATATTTGATTTTACACACAGACATGTTTTGATTCATTACTAACCACATTCAGGGGAAAACATTGGAGCTGAACATTCAGAATATCTCGTATTTCTCACGTTAACTGTTAAGGACCTCAGAATCTTCTGCATTTTATTCTGCATCCACCAATTAAAGAGACAGGTGGCTGTAAGGAGTCATTCATAGAGACTTAAAATAGATTCTGTTACCTTAGCTCAACCACAGTCCCAGCTGGAGTATATAAATAAGGTCAGCCACACATTCCTGAGGCCTTTTTTCGTAAAGCCCCTCCTCTGTGTGTGAGAACTTCTTATTCTGGACACATGATGCTAAATTTAAAACAAACATTTGAGTCCCGACCAAGTGAAACATTAAACCTGCAGCAGTCTAACACACACTCGCGGATAACCCTCACTGACTGCTGAGCATGTCTAAAAGCACCAGTGTTAGTCATCAAATTGTGCAGACTAGACTGAACGTGGGCACCAGAGCCTCTTTAACCCTGAGCAGGATAAGGCAACATGATCACATGAAAGGTTGTCACAAAAATCCGTGTTCAAAGAATCAGAATAAATTTAGATTCAATTTTTACTTCCTTGTTGATTTTCTTCTGCATGCATACATGTTAGATTTGCTTCTGCTACGACCTTTTGGTTGGTCTGGTTTATTATGTTTTGCTCTTATTTGCCTTCATATTAAGCCAAGGCAAGTTTATCTGTACACATTTCATGTTCAAGACGTTGATTTAAAGAGAGTTTCAGCATACCTGCAGGTTTCTGGGACTTCCATGAAGTGAACGCTGCCTCTCCATGTAAAGCTCTGACTCTGGAACCAGGAAGTAAACTTGATCATGATGACCTGAGGGATGTCCAGAACAAACCAGAATATCCTGAATGGATTTTGTTTGTTTTATGAAGCTGAGTTTTGACTTTTAATCTTTCTTCTTTGGCTCCAATAAGTCTAATTTCAGTTTTCTCAAAAGGTGTAGCACATCCGATCTTTAACTTGATTAATGCATTCAATCAGTACAGTCTCCTGTTGAAATAGTTGCATGGATCTGTGGGTCATCAGCATAGCTATGGTATTTTTCATTATTTCAGTGAGTTGGAGCATGTAGATGTTGAACAGCCGTGGGCCCAGGATGGAGCCTTGGGGAACTCCACAGTTTATTTTACTTTGCTCAGATTTCTAGTTACCTAAAGACACAAAGTCTGTCCTTTAGATCGGACTCAAATCAGTTAATTGCAGTGCCAGAAAGTCTAACCCAGTTTTTCAGCCGGTCTAGTAAGATGTTATGGTGGACCTCTGAGATCCAGTCGCACCAGGACTGCAATATTTCTTGAATTTGTGCACAACCATAGACGGTAAAATGAATGGACCAACCCTGAAACCAGGTGACCAGTAGGATTCTGATGAGCTGAAGTGATGCACATTGGGCGGTTCCTTCCTCCGCAGAAAGCCCATAAATGGCCGACGAGGAAACGTCGAGAGGGGGGCTGTGAGCGTGGGGAGGGATGATTGACAACTATTAAACTCCGAGCTACGTGCTAACAAAGCTAGCCCGCACCCCTTTGCTCCTTTTATACCCAATCCCGACACCCTTCCAGTACATAAAACAGCAAATATATAAACCATGTTCCTCTTCTCGTAGAGTGGGTAGAGATATTCCAAACTATTTTTGTGCAATGTGTTTGATATCAGAGCAGAGTTGTAAATTAACTTAGATTTTTTTTTTTGTATCAGATTGGAAAGGAAATGAATGGTCTCACATCACTAATGAGTGAGTAACTCCAGCATCATTACTGTCACACACATGGTTTTATTTATGGCATGTAGTAAACAGCTTGACATTTGAATGAATGTGCAACATTAGCAGCACAATTCCAAGCTAAATGGTCTGTCGTCCAGCAGCTCTTCTCCAAACACATGTTTGCAGTCAGAGCTAATCACAGCCTGACACCGCATGCTTATTCAGCCTGGACTTTGTCTCCGTAACAGCCTTAAACCTTACATGCCTTAAGCACACACACGCTAACCGCAAGCCCTCTCAGTAGACAAATATTGCCACATCGTGCATGTTGGAGATCAAAGATAAAGTTTGTATTTATTTCGGAGTAAAGCTTTGCATGTCGCTGAGAATAGGATGCAAAAGAATAAACAAAGTGAGATCATTTAATCCATAAAGGAAAAAAACTGCTGAAAGCCACCACCCTAAGTTGGAATAAACAGCTATTAAGAAAGACTAGAAAAAAAATTCAATGACTATGTGTAAAAGAATATCAAAAATCACTAAAAGAAATTGTTGAGAAAAAAAAAAGAAATGTTCAATAACTTTTATCTAATTCAGTTTATGATTTTAGATAACAGTAGTTTGAAGCAGAATCAAAATCAGAAAGTTATGGCAGGATAGTTCAGCCTCCTGATTCATCATATTAGCTCTGTTTGTACAAGCTGCAGCGACACAGGTGACGTTAGCTTCGCTGATAAGACGGATGTTTGCCTCTATGGACGGAAAACTGACTGGCTGAAAGGTCAGACTAGGGAAGTTCTCCTTAGGTGTTAGAAACTAAAACCAGGTCTATCGTGTTGTTGTGGCATCACACTCAATATATATATTTAGTTTTTTCGGACACCCCGTGCATTTGGGAATTATCTAATCCAATCATCTAATTATCTAATTAAATTATCTAATTTCTCTGAGCATACTTAAAACAAGAGCATTGTACCAAAGGGCTTTATAATTTAAGCAAGAGATAAACTACAATATATACAAAAGAATAAAACAACAATAAAATAATAAATACATATTCAAAATACATTAAGAATCACTCTCTGGTCTTCAGATGCAATTTCTTTACTCAACAAAACCTGAAAAAAAGCATTGAATTTTTTCCATTTTTTAAGATTTATCTAGAAGGGCGTCTGAAAACTTTTTTCCACCACTGTTATATATATACACATATATATATATACATATATATATATAATATATATATATATAGAGCAGAGAGCAGAGAAGAGCCAAGTGCATCTTGGGACATCCCTGCTTTTGGCCTATAGCAGCAAAACTAAAGGGATGGATAAAGTCATATGAATCATGCAAAACTAAAACTCACATGATTGAGGACTACATTATGACTAAAATCAAATGAAAGTTGTCAGAAACAGTTAAAAAAGAAAATATCTTTCCTTCAGCTGATGCAGGACGAAGGAGAGTTTTACCACATAACACGGAAACGATCTGAACAGATTTCACTCAGGAAAGTGGAAATAAGCAGAGAGGGCGCTGATGTCAGCACACAGATCAAATATAGCAGCGCTGGGACGGGAGGAGGGATGCAAAGGTCAGCCTCTGATTTGGGAAACAACCCAAATATTGAGCAAGCCTGGCTGAAAGTGCAGAGCAGCTGTTACACATTAACCAGAGGAGGATTGGCAGAGAAGCAGCTCTCCTTTAAGCGTCCCTCTGCTGCTGGCGGGGATATTTAATTACAAAGCAGATCTGAGGAAGATGATCTCGCCCCCCCCAGTGCGGCTGAGAGCCCAGTTCCGCCCAGCACAGCACAAACCACACTATATTTAAAAGCTAATGTAAAGTTGAGACTGAGCGGAGGGGCCGGAAAGACAGCTCCCCTTTAAAGAGCAAATCTCTGAGAGGTTGGCCAAAACAGATGAAGCAACAAGACCAAAGAGGAGATCAAACCTCAGTCCCTCCACGGATGGAGCCCCTTTCTGAATCACAGGTTCAATAATGAAGAACAAGGAGATGATGTGTGGTTGGAGGCATGGGTCTGTTTCATCACAATACTGGGTTTATTTGTCAGTTTTTTTTATTACAAATGAATAATCTGATTATAATATTAGCTGATGGGTGTTGTAAGCCAGAGATTTATGCTGTAATACTCCACATCATGATTTAAATCCTCACATCTTCTGGTAGACATTGGCCTTGATCCCGGGCTGATCAGCAGATGGCTTTTTCCCCCTCGTACACACAAATAATAGTAAGATAACAAACCAAAGAGATAAATAAAATAGAATAATAAGATAAAAAGACAAACAATTAAAAATGCCTTAAATGGAGGTAGGTGTTGTGGGTAAAAAGTTGAGCCTTTTTATTTCCTCCGTAATGCAATTTTGTTTGATTTTGCAATGAAAAATAAATAAAATATCTGAAATCTGTGTTTTCTGAATTTATAACAGGAGTTGACAACAGAGTCAGTCTTATGTACGAGTCTGGAATATAAGACAGAAACCAGCCAGTAAAACCAGCAGCTACAACATCTAAACTGTGTTAATTAGTCCATTGTTGGTATTTCTGTGTTTTGACTCTGCAATACAATTCAGTTTCAAAGCCTTTATATCCTCTCTCAGACGCTAGACTTTTTAGTCAACAAGCTCTTTCAAAGTTCATTAATTCTATAATCTTTATAATCTCTGAACAGACTTAATTTTGACATAATAAAGAATTCCCAGACTCCCAAGAATTCCTTGTTTCCAACCAAACGTGATGATCCTGCAGGACAGCGCAGTTTGTGGAATCTGCTGATAGGCCTGATAATTTACGGGATACCCCCCTGTGTGTACGAGCTTCTTTCCAACAGCCATCAAACTGTTGTATATAGCAAAATTTTACATGTGCAGTATACAGTTCAATTGTTCTTTTAGGTTTTTTATGCTTTTTTCTTTTCATCTAGTCTTTCATGAGTCCATCAGCTGAAGTTAGTCCAGAATGTTGCTCTTCCAGTTTTCACTAAGACCAGGAAAGTGGATCATTTGTAAAAGAATCTACTTCTAAATCCTGCTGTTCCTGTACAAAGCACTGAATGTTTAATGGTTAATACATTCAGGATCTTCTGGTTCGTTATGAACCAAGCAGATCCCTCAGTTCATCAGGGTCAGGTCTACTTTCCGTTCCCAGGGTCAGAACTAAACCTGGAGAAGCAGAGTTCAGTTTTTATTCTCATCACATGTGGAACAAGCTCCCAGAAAGCTGCAGGTCTGCTGACACTGTCTCAGTTTGAAATCAGGGTTAAAAACTTTTCCATTTGCAGCTTTTTATGATGAGTGATTTTTTCTCTCTCTCTGAGGGTTTCTTTTTTCATATTTTGGTGATTTTACTTTGGTTTTTAATTCTTTCTGCACCCTGCTCTAATGTTTCTAATATTTGATGCACCTTGAATTGTCATGTACATGAAACGTGTAGAGATAAAAACTTGAGCTGCCTTGCCTGGCCATACTCTTCTCTGTGAGTGAGAAATATGTCTTATCCTGGCGAGCAACCCAAATGTTGCCCCCAACGCACCAGTAAAGCCTGAGCCGTTTCTGGGACTGAGCCGCTTAAAGGGACTATACCCGATTTCACGTCCGGCTAACTTAGTTAGCAATAGCGGCTTTTTTTTTTAGCTTTTGTGTGACGCTTTTTCTCGGCTAAGGGGTTTAACTTTCGTAACTTGACTCCAGATCTCTAGGGGAACGCTATTACTGGTTGATCGGAGTCTGGACGTTCCGAAAATTAACCTGGCAGAGAAAGAGCGTCCCGCTAAATTAGCCGCTAGCCAAAATCGGGTATAGCTCCTTTAAAGCTAAAGTTACACATTAGAACCATCATAGCAACGTCTACATGAAGGTACTGTAGCACTAATTAAACTGTCTTTTCTACTTTATGTTGTTACCTACCTCTCCAGGAGAAGAGCAGTGAGCTCTGACTCAGATTTCTTGCCCCTTTAGCTCTCGCAGCGCTCTCTTGGAAATACGAAGCTAATGTTGAGGTTCTGACTATTTCTTTATCCAACGTCTTCACCAGCGTCCGTTGTTTCTTTAGAAGTTATGCCGGTGATCCTGGTCGTCTACAGTAGGGCGGGACAGATTGATCCAAATATCTATACTATCAATAGCAAGGCTAGCATCGGTATCGATCAATGGGAAGGAATTGATACTTTACTTTGGGGGCTTAAAGCCAAAGAATGTGAGAGAGAGCCAGATGAATATCAGGTTTTGGTTTTGTTCGGCAAAATATTCTTTGTTGACTTTATTTTTCTGGAACAATTGCATGATAAAAACGGTTATAACGGAGTTATTTTAACATTTCGTGACATCGTTGATGTTATTTTATGTTGTTTACAAACAAAAATGCAAAGATTGAATTTTCTCTCTCCCATCGTTCAGTTTGTTGATTAGAAAATGTTTTATTTGACAAAACTCTTCATACCGTGTTTTATTATCGTCATAATCATGATCAATAATTAAAAGCAGAATTATTAAATGATTTTGAATTGTCAAGAAAAAAGTATCAGAACTGAAATCTGTATCACTGATACTTGCCCTGCATTTACTTGGTGTTGGATCACCTAAAGTTCTTCACATGCACTATTTTTAACCTTTCCGTCTACAAATGATGAGTTCCTGCTTTAGTGTTTTAACTGCAAGCGACTCTGGCTGCTCAATTTGTTTTTCTCTTATTTTTGCTTCTTCTTACGTCCTGGTTGCACCATAGTTTTGTTCTGCTCTCTGGTGTTATGTTAAATAAAGAAATATTGAAGCAACATGAGCATGTTGTGTTGACCTTGCTTACATACAGTATGTAGCAACTGCTGAAGAAAGGCTTTTTGTTGTCCTTGTGGTTGGTTTCTGTTTACTTGTTGTGTACAGCATGTACAGAGTCTGAGCTGAACAAGGTTCCATTCCCAGAATTGCATGTATGAAATGCCCCCGCTTTTCCTGTCAAGCTGCTTTAAAATAGCCACTATAGTAGCAATAGTAGCTAAAATAAGCAAAAACCTCTTGGAAACATGAAGCCTATGCATGAGTGTCAAAACTGCAGTTCCTCCCTCCTCCACTAGGTGCTGCTGCAAAACAGAGCAATTCCCCATAGACTCCCATGTTAAAAAGGCCAACTTTACAGCAGAATGAAACATGTTTACAGCCTGGTTCAATGAACCATTTTAGCTTTAAAAGCTCAGGTTTAACTTCATGACAACTGTGGGGGGAGGGAAAACTTTCTAACTTATTCCTTTAGATGTTATTTAATCCTAAAATTCTTCATAATAAGGGGTGTTTCCTTTTGATTGACAGGTGGCAGATATCCGGGATATCGAGGCCAAGAGTAGAACAACCACAGTGTTCAGCCACTAACAGCGCCTTAGCTTTAGCCCGCCTTCCTCCATTAGCTGGTTAGCTCCCATTAGCTCCAGGTTAGCTTTGTTAGCTCTTAGCTCAGAGTTTTATAGGTGTCAATCATCCCTCCCCCACGCTCACAGCCCCCGCTCTCAGTCATTTTTTGTTTTTTCGGGACTCACAACACTCGTGACGGTGCCAAGATGGTGACAGTGGGAACCTCCCACTGAGCTTCTTTCAGGTTTGTCCCCTCATTTTACAGTCTGTGAGCTAAAACAACAAGAAAAACACTGAGCAGCTGACTCAGAGTGGCTTTAAAAATGACCTCTTTATTTAAAAGCAGTTTTAGTTTGCTTTATTTTCATCCTAGAAATGCTTTTTAAATAATTTTTACTATTTGTATATTTTTATATGGCAAACCTTTTTCTTACAAACTAATATTACATTAAAGATTACTAGAAATAAATGTAAACATGTAAAGAAGTGAAAAAATATATTTATAAAAATGCTTTAAAAACAAAGATTTTGTTTTCTTTGCACGTATTTGGTTTTATTTCTGGGCTTTATGGTTTCCATTGAATCTCACCTTTGTATTGTAGCTGGACTGTTTCCAGCCAACAGATCATCCCGCAGAGTGCTTCCTGTGTGTTTTATCTCTCAGCCAGCATCAGATTTGTACGCCTGTGTTATAAAGTTCTTGGCCAGATAAGGCGCATGCTGCTTCTAAACACTCAGCCCGGCCGTAAAACTTCCTCCTCAGCCTGTAAACAGCCCGCGCCGCCACTCTAAGGTCAGGACGTATCAGCCGGGATAAAAAAGGGATCGCCTCCACCCCCCTCATGGTGCCCTTTGCTTCCTGCCAGTTCATTGACGTGGCAAATCCAGCATCCCTCTGTTTACTTTGCAGCAGGGATATCCAAGCAACCGGGCCACGGCTCTCTGCACCAGCTGCTATATTTGGGTCTTCGCTCCATAAACCTCTTTTCCAGAGAAAGAGTCAACACAGCGCTGCGTTCCTTTCTTGGTGCTCGAGTTCACTGATTAATGGCACAGGAACCTCTGCTTGCTTCACCATCTTATAATAGAGAGAGCAGCTGCAGGGTTTAACCCAGCAACGTCCCTCTGCAGACCCTAAACACACCATAAACACTGTTCATTCATAATACGATATGTCACCGGTGACCACATTCTCCTTCCAGATCCGTAGCCATCAAAGTGGATCCTGCAGGCTTGGTAAAAGTTAGATTTTTGTCTATGAAATGCAACATGCATACACAACCTTTTGCATGACTAACCTACTTTAGTAGTTTTAATCTCCCTGTTTTAATTCGTTTTTACTCTGTGTAAAACGTTTATATCTTGAAAACCAACAGCACCACAATGTTAAAGGAATCTAGTTTCAGAGAAATGAAAGCACGGTTTCTAATATGTTTGAGCG
This sequence comes from Craterocephalus amniculus, assembly GCA_036024015.1. NCBI lineage: Eukaryota > Metazoa > Chordata > Actinopteri > Atheriniformes > Atherinidae > Craterocephalus > Craterocephalus amniculus. The sequence continues at coordinate 14,553 of JAVQJG010009265.1, forward strand.
GTGCGCTCGAGGCAGATTCGTGCTGACGCGGCGGGGAGAGGCCAGCTATTGTGTGACGGCAGCGTGTTCTGCCGCAGCCAGGGTTGTTTTTCATGCAGGGGTTGGCTGACCTTTGGAGCAGTGTCTGGATTTGGATACACTCCAGATGAACGGATGCCCCGGCCCTATTTGTATGAGCCGCATTTGGACACAATGACCAAGGAGCACATGGTAAACATCAGCCCACCCACCCCACCACCCTGCAGCTGTCACAGCATACAGGCATGGAAGGGTTGTTTAGCTTATTATCAATCTTATTTCATGTCTGCTTTACCAGCTCAACTTCATGTTAACACAAATATCTGATCAGCCAATCACATGGCAGCACCTACATACATTAAGCCATAGACACTCAAGGTGAAGGCGACTTCCTGTTTAAGTTCAAGCTGAGCATCAGAACGAGGAAGAGAGGAGATTTAAGTGACTTTGAACCTGTGCTTGTTGGTCTGAGTGTTTCAGAAACTGTTGGTCTGCTGGGATCTACAACCATCTGTAGGATTTACTGAGAATGGTCGGAAAAAAGAAATTATTCAGCGAGCAGCAGTTGTCTGGACCAAAATGCCTTGTTGAAGCCATGAGATCAGAGGAGACTGGGGAGACTGGTTGGAGATGATAGAAAGCCAACAGGAAGTCCACCGCTTTGTTTCTTTTCATCAACAACATGAGAAAACATAGTAAAAAGAAGCATTTTGGCTCCATGTGGGTTCTAGTTATGAAGCAGCAGCTATCAGCTAGCATGCTACGTCACTTTCACCTGAACAGACTCGCTTTGAGCCCGTTTGCTTTGGACGGGAAGCGTCGTTTATGGTCGTCATGGTGTCAGGATGAGGGAAGGAGCATGCTCAGAACGAGCGGGATGAACTTAAAGCAGAATGAAGGTTTCCATGATAGAGGATGAGAGAGGAAGTATCTGATTCAGGATTAAACCTGGAATAAACCAGCCTCTTTATTCAGGATTACCATTTAATCAGGAATTAAGTGTTTACATGCTCATTTTTCACCTGTTTAAAGCAGAATTAACTAAAATTCTGCATTTAAGAGGAATTAAAACTCTCATGTAAACGTGGCCGTTGTGCAGACGTTACCAGCTGAGGTTTGTTGCTCCGGCTTTCTGTGTGTTTGCTCTCAGTTCTAGACGTGTTTCCTCCCGCCTCAACCTGCACTTTAGATCAGAGTCAGGGTGGGGGGGGGGACAGCTGAACAAACAGTGGAGAAAGATGAACGGGAGGAGGGAGAAACCCTGCGTTTTCTCCCCTCTCTCTCTCTCTCTCTGAGTATGCCGTGTAATTTGAGCAGAGCCATTAATCTCGGACCACTGGCTCTCCGGGTGTTGGATTTCAGTGTCAGATGAAAAGAAATGAGCTGGCTGGGATGGAATCTGAGGCTGACCTCATGCCAAAGACGAACCGGCCTGAGAGAGAAAGAGCAAGAGGGCGGGGGTCTGCTTCTGGTTTGGATCGGCCGTCTGATTGGCTGGCAGACATCAAAGGACCCGCACACCAAAGGCTGTACGACATTTCCAGCCCATCCAGCGGTCTGCGGCGCTCATTCAGGGGCTTCAGATGCAGACGCGTCGTTAACAACTCAAGGATTTCTAGGGATTTCAGCAGCATTGTACGGGCCTCATGGTTTCATTCACAAATCCTACAAGAAGCTGAGGCGGACATTAAAGGTGCAATGTGTGACGAAATCAAAGAGCAATACTAGAAAAATGTCTTTTATAATTAAAAATATTGTATATCTGGTATCTAATCAATTTCCTATAATAGCTGAGCTATTTGTTTTTCTCTGCGGTTACAAGATAAAGGGCTTGCTTCTTCAAGGCTGCAGCATGTGTGACATGAATAATTTTGATTTAATTTGATGTAATTTTAGTCTTTGGATGAATTATGATTAGATCCTGAGATCTCTTGTGATTAATCACGGTGTTACAATTAGTAAGTGACACTTCATTTGGGTGGTTAATATGCTCAGTTTGAAATAAAAACAATACATTAGGCGACACGTGGCTTGGGATGACCTCTACCTCCCACACAGCAGCATCAGTTTAACAATATATTAATAATACGTGTTCATTTTTGGTTGCATGGACAAGTAGACTCTTTTTTTTTTCAATTTTCAGGCAAAACCCTCCTGTTTTGTCATGGCTAAACATGTAAAGTTTTACACGTTTTTTAAAAGTCCCTCTGACATCTCTTTCTGCAGCTACATGAACGAGCAGAAATAAAAAGATGACATCTATGAATGCTCTGCAGCTTATCTCTGATCTGACAGTGAGATGGATGATGATGTTTCTGAAGATGATCTTATAGAGTAGAACATCTTTCTCACTGAAAGTTTGTCACGGGATTGACAGTCACAGTGAAAATAAAGATACTTTTTTTCTATTCTGTTTCATATTGTTTACCTTTTGTTTCATTTTTGAAATTTCAATTAAAAAACAGTTTTCTTTCAAAACTAATGCTTATAATTCATTGTGATCCTAGACAGGGTTTTAAAAAAAAAACTAAAAATATTTTTAAAATCATCATGTAGAACTGTTGTGATGTTCTGTGTGTATAAGTCTTTTCAGTGTACATAAATAAGTTTTAAAGATGTTTTTTTGTTTTTTTAAACGATTGCATTCAACTACAACAGGGTAGTAACGGAGTTAATTATGAGATATAAAGTATTTTTATAGGAAGATTTTTGGTTTCTGACATTTTTGGATCACTATAGAGGCTGGGAACATTGTTGCTGCTCCAAAGAAACGAACATAACAGGAGGGTTAAATCCGCAGGTGGTTTTCTTGCCGGCAGCATCGTCATGACAAACTTGTATTACACAAGTTGTTGAGAGATTACAAGTTTCCCTTTGTTCCTTCCAGGAGACACAAAACATGGAGTTTCCCCCACAGGAGCCAAATGTTGCATTAACCAGCCCGTATCTGTGGTGAGAAACTGGAAGGTGACATATGATGCATAATAAGAATATTTCCCAAACAGAGAGATCCGGCTGTAATCTTTGCTGAGATGTAAACTGTAATATTCCTGATCCAGCTCTGACTCAGACATGCATTGCTGGATTTAAGATGTTATTTTTGAAAGTGTTGTGTTTATCAAAGGTTTCCTTTATTAGACAGCTGCAGTAGTTTGCAGTAATGCGGCTGGAGTGGTGCGCCTTCATGAGTCGCCCCCCTTCCCCTTAGCAAGCCCCCAGGAATTCAGCCAATCAGACGAGACTTCCTCAGATCCTCCTGCTCTTAAGAAGATGCCTCCCCCAGGAAAAACCCCTCCCTCACTCTGAAATATTTAACAGCTGATCAGGTGATGGACACAAGGCTTTGTATCTATGATTAATAAATTGTGGAGATGTCCGGGTGTGATCCCTTTAAAAGCTTAAAATGCAGACTTAGATTTGCTGGAACTCTGCATTGAGAAGCAGGGATTCCCTCTGACCGGGATGGCGGTCATGGCTGCACGCAGGGGCAGAAACTCTATTTAGGTCTGTGGTTGGTTTCTGCTTCTAATGATGACAACAAAAACCAAGAAACTGTGTTGCAAGTACAGGAGGAGCTGCGGTTGCATTTCAGTAGCAGAAAGAAGGAAGGTTGGTGTGTTCGACCAGAAAAATCTGATTGTTTAAGCACAATGAGAGAACCTGAAACATCCTGTTTACGCTTTACTTTCCCACCAAGCAGCAAACTCCAGCGTGGAAACAAGAAGCCTATGGATAAGTGCCAGAAACTGCAGTTCACTTCTCCTCCACTAGGTGCTGCTGCAAAGCAGAGCAATTCCCCAAGGAATAGCAAGGTTAGCTATGTTAGCTCATAGCTCAGAGTCTGATGGCTGTCAATCATCCCTCCCCACGCTCACAGCCCCCCTCTGATTTCTGTTGTTTACGGGTGTATGTTGAAGGTGACATAAAGAGTTTCAGGGAAGACTGGAACAGAGGCAGCAGAAAAACAGAACCGGACAACAGAAGATACATTTTTGTTGGAAACTGAAAGGGTTTCAGGATTATTGAGCATATTTATGGTCAGAAGGTTCAAAATATAAAAAGAGAACCGTGTTTCTTACGAGCTACTACGCACTTTGCATTTAAAACCTGTCCATCAAATAAACACGGATCACTTGGATCACCAATCCTAGAAACTAGAAATGTAGTTGTTGGAATAGTAAAAGAGTATTAGGAACAATTTAAGTAATCTGAGGAACTGGTAAAAAAAAATGTCCAAGAAACTAATAAGACAAACCTAGGAACTAGTAATGTGGTTCTAGTTTTAAAAAGTCGTGGAAACTAGTAAAAGAATACTAGGAACTAATAAGTATTTCTACGAACTAGTAAAATGGTTCTAAGAACTAGTCAAACAACCCTAGGAACTAGTGATATCCCAAGGAACTACTAAAGTAGTTCTATAAACCAGTAAAGAATCCCAGGAGTGTGAATTAAAAAGGCAATGGAACTAATAAAAAAAAGGTCGTAAGAAGTAGTAAATGAATCCTAGAAACCGTTGAAGTAATCTGAGGGACTTGTAAAGAAATGTCCTAGAAACTAAAACAATAATCCTAGAAACTAGTAAAAAAAATCATAGGAACTAGTAAGTAGTTCTAGGAACTAGTAAAATGATCGTAGGAACTAGTCAAGCAACCCTAGGAAATAGTAGAGTACCCTGAGGAACTACTAAAGTAGTTCTATGAACCAGTAAAGGCATCCTAGGAGTGAGTATAGTATGTCCAGGAACTAATAAAAAGGTGCTAAGAACTAGTACAGGAATCCTAGGAACTATCAAAGTAATCTGAGGAACTTCTGAAACAAATGTCCTAGAATCTAAAACAATAATTGTAGAAACTAGTAAAGACGTTCTAGGGAACTCATTTTAAAAAGTCCAAGACACTAGTAAAACAATCAAGGGAACTAGTAAGTAGGTCAAAGAACCCTAGGAAATTGTAGAGTACCCCGAGGAACTACTAAAGGACTTCTATAACCAGTAAAAGAATCTTTGGAATGAGTAAAGTAGGCCCAGGAACTATTGAAAAGGTCCTAAGAACTAGTCAAACAACCCTAGGAACTAGTAGTATCCCAAGGAACTGCTAAAGTAGTTCTATAAACTAGTAAAGAATCCTAGGAGTGTGAAGTGGAAAGGCCCAGGAACTAATAAAAATAGGTCCTAAGAAGTAGTAAAACAATACTAGGAACTAATAAACCTGAGGAAATTTTAAAAAAATAAAAAATAAAATGAAGTAAAAAGCAATAAGACAGTCCCAGAAACCAGTTAGGTAGTTCTAGGAACTGTAATAAATTGTTAACTTTAACTCAGTCATGTTAGTAGTTCAGCCTGTGGTTAGTGGACTGTGATGCAGACTTCAGGATGCTGCACATTCCTCCATGCAGGTATGAATCTCTCCGTAGAAAAGCAAACCAGCACTCTGCACTACCGTTATATCGTAAAATATCTGTTCCTCGTGGCTCTTTAAATTCACCGGCACAATCTCTTCATTGGAAAGTTGGGTCAGTTCTCCCCACCACACGCTTGTGTTTAGTTCTAACTGCCGATTGCACAAGAACGTAAGAGGAATTTCATCAGCGAGAGAGAGCATTACATAACGAAAACCGCAGATGACCCATTAGTCTGTTGACCTGAAATGATTTAATCTCACTAGAAACACAGCCGCAGAGAAAAAACACAAAGTCCAGTCTCATATCTGGAGAACCTATCCTTTAGAGACGCTTTCACAACCCTAAACTGAAATAAATAAATAAATAAAAACACATTTTAAATCTCTGTAATGCTTTAAGCTCAGTTTGGAACATCTAAGAGTGGATTTGTCTGAACGTGGGAGCAGAATCCTGCAGACGGGGAAGCAGCAGGCGAGGGGTTAACCGGATTCCTGCTCTGAATGAAGCAACAGGGACCAGCACAAACACACAGGCGCCCATTCATCCGCTCCGTGTGATCGGCCCAGAACAGAGGAAGGCGTGTTGCTGCAGCAGGGAGGGAGGGGGGAGGCCGGGGAGGATGGTGACTCAGGAATTCCACTGGCGCGCACGTGACCTCTGAGCAAGGCATTTATAACAACCCCTCCCCTGCTCTCAGGCGGGGGCCCTGCTCGCTTCTTGTTTTTCTTCCTGAACTCATGAACGCTCAGTCTGAACTGCAAAAAGAAGAAAAAAAAAGCAAAAAAAAAAAAAGGAGCAGCTCCCTCCTCCTTTTGGGATCAGCTTCCCGGGGGGCTTCAACCAGCGGGCGGTTCGCTGCGTTTCCCATCTTTAAAAGTCTCCCAGCAGAAGGCGGCGGCGCGGATCGTGACCTCACGTCTCCGGCACGTTTTCCCTGGAATCCAGGCGTGGATTTCCAATAAGCGCGGCCTAGATCTGCTGCAGGATGTTGCTCCGGAGACACGAGGGACCGTTAGTCAGCAGCGAGACAAAAACATCGAAAATCACGCCCAGATCCAAACATTAACCTCCGCGTAGAAAGCAGATACATTTGCAAATGCCCCTCGGGGATAAATAAAGTTCTCTGAATCCGATACAAGTTAGCAGCAATGCTAACATTAGAGTTCCTCTAGCTATTTAGGTTTAGGATGGGCCGATAAATAAAAATTTATATAAAATTGGATTATCCTTATTATGATTATACATATTTGTATTGCATGATCTAGATATATAAAAACAATTTTCAATGGAAAACCTAAATCTTTTCTGACTCCCCCACATTACAGTTTAAGTGTTTAACAGGTTGGTTACACAGAATTTAGTGAAACGGTGCAGAAGCGACATGATGCTAGAAACTATGGCTGGGCAATATGAACCCAATTTCATCTCTTTTTTTTTTTTTTTCTTAATCACGATATATGATATATGTCTCCATATAACTTTTTTGGTCAGTAACGAAGGAGACGGTTCAAATATACGTCCTTTATAATGCACTTTTTTAAGCACATGTGCTTTAAAATATTGGAGTAGACATGTATTTAAATGATTAAAAAATCCTTCAATGACAAGAACAAGGATACAGTTGTGAAAAATACTTTAAAAAAAAGTTTCAACTCAAAACAAGCTAACTCTATATAAACAATATTCCCTTTTTTCTATGTCTCATGTGACAAAATCTCGATAGAAGTAAAAATTCTCGATGTATTGTCCAGCCCTAGTAGAAACTCAGCTAAAAGACTGCAGATCACCTGGAAATCTTTTAATGTCCTACTGTAACACACTACTTTACTCGGTCTTAAGGCCTTTACACACCTACTCCGAATATTTCGTCCGAATAATTCGCACAGTACTTTAAAAAATCGAATCAATGTAAAGTCAATGGAAACCTTCACATCAGTGACGAAATTCCAT
>JAVQJG010009285.1:0-19521 GCA_036024015.1 Craterocephalus amniculus
TAGACAAATATGATAACTGCTCTCAATTTACCCACCAGTTTGCGAATTCTGTCCACAACCAGGTCAATGATCTCTTTACCGATGGTGTAATGGCCACGGGCGTAGTTGTTGGCAGCATCCTCCTTGCCAGTGATGAGCTGCTCAGGGTGAAACAGCTGGCGGTACGCTCCACTGCGAACTTCATCTTGGAGAAAAAAAAAATCCATTCATTATGTTTGCAGATTTATAATCAGCAAGCAAAATTCATTAAAAAACATTTTTGTTACCAACAACAGAGGGCTCCAAGTCCACAAAAACCACTCTGGGGACATGCTTTCCAGCTCCTGTCTCAATAAAGAAGGTGTCTGCCGAATTTTCTCCTGCTCCTATGGTCTTGTCAGAGGGCATCAGTCCATCCGGCTGGATCCCATGTTCCAGGCAGTAAAGCTCCCAGCAGGTATTGCCAATCTGGACACCAGCCTGACCGATGTGCACTGAGATACACTCGCGCTGCAGAGAGAGGGAGAAAATTATTCTCTTCCCTACTTCTTGCATGCTATGAACAAATTTTCCCCATTCTCTCCTGTATCAACTCCTTCTGAGAAAAATAGTGGCAGGTTAATCAGTCCTGCATGGGTTCAGTTTTACAAACAAAATTAGGATAGTCCAAAACTGCTTTTAATGATAATGATCATCATTATTACTACTATATTCCGTAGTATTATCACCCTCAATATCTTTATTACACAACTATTACACAATATAATTAATTAAAACAGATTTGTAGATGCAAAACACGAAATATTTAAATAATAAATATTTTTATTTTCAGTGCATGACACATCCAGAGTCTGCACCGGTGGCTGTACAATTAAACAGCGAACATTTCTCCCTTTGTAACTGATGGAAATACACAAGTCCGTTTGGTTTAACCAACTGAGCACTTGAAGAGAAAACGGGATAACCAGTTAAAAAATTAAGCTCGGCTTCTCGCCGACGAAAGGCTGGAGTATGAAAGAGAAACCACGGTGGGGACGGTAGTTGCTACTTTGTGCATAAAACATCGCACACCGCATTGCCGCCATCCACAAGTAGCCGGCTGGACTCATTTGTGTGGTCGGCTATGTGGCCGGGAGGCACCCGACACTTGTAAAAAGCAGCCACAAAAATTACAATGTCATATTTCTACCCGCGACCCGCCCGCACCATTACCCAGAACTAATCTCTCCGCAAAAAACTGCATTTTGTAGATTACCCGTCCAGCTGCAGGACTCTGAAATTAAATCATACTGTAGCATCGGTGCTATTGGAAAACAGACCGAGATATTCCACGATATTCGCTTTACTACAATCACTAACGGCTACTGTTGGCCCTGACAATGCCGATCAACCACCCAACAATTAAAAAAAATATTAAAAAATTAACGGCCGATGAGCGCACACACAACGGTTACCACCTTATCAAAACCTGATATTACCAGTCACAACTTATATAAACTGATTTAACTTATGAACATTAGTGTAGGATCGCTCTAAAATACCTATAGAAACTAAATGACAAAGTGAAAAAAGTTCCACTGTGAGCAACTGAGGCATGACAACAGCTAACCCATTTGTCACAAGAACAAGACTAGTGGCGGTTTTAACAATTATGACTCTTCGAATCACTTTTAGATTAAAAAAATAAAATAAAAAGTAATTCTAACACTTGCATATATGATTTACAGAGCAATTAAGTAATATAAACCCGTTTACAGGTCAAAATATTTTAAGGTGCACTAACCATTTAAAGGCAGCAGTTTGTCCTATTAGCTAAACTTAACGGTTGGCGGTTAAGATGACAACTCGTTAGACAGCATTACATTTGACTGGCCTCTACTTGTCAGATTGAGTTTCTAACATTTAATCGGTTGGAATTTAAAGGAAAAATATTTTAAAAAATAATTTCTTACCATATTTTCACAACAGGTAAGTGGGGGGAAACTCTTTGTAGATTGGCGTCTCCACAACCGGTCAAGACCAGGGTTCAAGTGTGAGTAACCGACCTAACCATGTAATTTATGCATTTTTAGATTAGGACGCGTTGATCCTATTGGTTGCAATCTGTGCCTTAGCCTTCTTGCTATTGGTTAAAATTTGACGTTTATCCTTTGGACGGACGCTTATGACGTGCAATGAAAAATCTCAAATCAAAACGTTCTTCTTCATCCACCTAAAGCTAATTTTGTTAAATGAAATCTTGTATGCGTGCCTGTGCAAGTAAGTAAGTGAAGTCTTAACTTACTAATAGGTAACAGTAAAAAGAAGATGTAAAAACATTGTTTTAAAAAAATGAAAATACTGAATTATTCCTTAATATATTTCGATTTTATGGGAGAACTTAGTTTTACAATTTACCAATTCTAACTCTAAAGTGCATTGTACAAAATTCCAGTACTGCCTTATTTGTAACAATCCTGAATTAAATGTTCAACAGTATGACCACTAAAAGATTCCTATAATGTCCATTTTCCATATTTGTGCATGTAGAGAAACTGATTTAGTGATGACATTTGGTGATTAGATGCTAGAGTGATGCACTGAAAAGTCTCATTGAACTGAGCAGGTCATCCATGCAAATTTATGACAAACTTCACTGGCTTAAAGTAAACCACATGAACGTTTCTGAAGAGGCCATTGTGCTGAAATACTTGCTAAACCTAAGGACACCACCACCCAACTCCATTCAGAGTGAAAAGCTGGTAGTTGTAGAATAGCATTAATCTGTGGACTTTGGCATGATGTTTAATTTAAAACAGTGGAGTGAAACTGAAATGTGGTCAGAACCCCGAAAACCACAAGGGACAAGCATTTACCACCCAGCCTCAGCTGTGGTGTCAAACACACATGGTTAGAATGGACGGTGGCAGTGACAATCTGGGTAACGATGCACAACTGAATAAAAGCAGAACCAGTAGGCTTTTCCTCCTCCGGTTTGATCTCCAGTCCCAAAGAAAACTGAATTGAATTAGGAAATCTGGGCAGGCAGCTGAAAACATTTTGTAAACAAAAAGATATAAATACCACAGAAAACTGTTTTCTTCTTCATGGAAACTGCTAGAAAATAATGCATGGCTAGGCTGGGCACAATCAGGCAGAGGAATTGCCTTGTATTGAAAATCAGTTAAAAGGCTCATGCGGTACGAGCTTTTGCATTTGCATTTTCACAAATAGGATAAAGGTTTCACAAATCACAAACTGTGATTTTATGAAACTATGTTCTGTGTAGATTTAAGTCCAGATTAGAAGAGTCTACGTGTTGTGGTTTTACAAGTAGACAAGGTCTTACGTGGTCTAGTTGCCAAAAATTTAGAAAAAATAAGTATAATTTGCATTTTTATGAATGACAAAATGTGTCTTAATGAATTTCCATCCCAATTAGAACATTTGAGTCCAGGTTTGACGAGTGTAAGTCCTGTAATTTTACAACAGGACAAGGCCTGATGTGGTCTAGGTGCAGGAAAATAAACAGAAATTAGCCTATTTTGCATTTTCTCAAATACAATAAAGTTTTTACAAATCAGAGACTGAGTTTTTATTAATTTACATCCTGATTAGAACATTTGAGTCCAGATTTGAATAGTTTGAGCATTGTAGTTTTTCAATAGGACCATGTGTAAAGCGGGTGGAGTCTAAAAAATTCAGTGGAATTGCCTTTTATGCATGTGTGGCGAATCCGAGTTTACAAATCGGTAGCTAACTTCAGTCTCATACTGTCTTTCTTAAATACTCAAGGATGGGAGCAGACGTTCTAAAACCTGTATATACTTTTCAGGATTGATGGTGACTCCATATGTGAAATAAGAATTAATGCAGCCCTTTACTGTTAGCCTACAAGACACAGCATCAATGGTTTCCAAAAATAAATTACAATTTGGATTTGAATTTTGATCTGTGGGGAGAAGTTTCCATTTTCTTCTCAAGACTTGATCATGTTCCCATATGGATTTTTCTTAACATAAGAGCTTTAACCTGGATTGTGGATAGTATAGCGAGCGGTAATGGTGATTTGTGGAAGTATTCTATCATGCTTGTTCTGCCCAAAGATCCTGAGGCATGAGTTATGACCGTAATCTTTTTTCCAAACTGCACAGATTCTTACTGATTGTCTTTTTTTTTTATCTTTAGTCTTTACAAATTTACACTGAAGATATTTCTTGTATATTGTTCCATATGTTCTAAATTCCTTGGTAAAACTTATCTTTACATCTGAGAAGCTCTGCTTCTCTAATGTGCTCCTTCTATCCTCAGTCATGTTCCTAGCCTGTTGCCGATTAACCTAATGTCCTATTATTAGCAACTATTTTGTTGCTTTTTCAACTTTTTTTGTGTTGCTGCCATCAAATTCAAAATGAGCTTATATTTTTCATTTGGTGGTAAAATGTTTCAGCTACATTTAATATGTTCCGTTAGAAATGAAAAGTGGGTTCATGACATTGCAAATCATTGCACTTCACATAATGCTCCAGTTTTTGTAGCGCTGGGGTTGATGGTGGATGTTATGTTGTGTGGAAACATTTGTTCAATTGCTATTTTTAATGCAAAGCCAGACTAAGGCTGTCAGACTGGTTGCACTTTAAATAAACCTACAAAGACCTCAGAAAATATTTGCATATAACAGCAGGAAGCTTAACAGGCCTCCTCTCTTTATATTGCCAGCAACCATGCTCCTGCCAGGAATAATTACCGTACATAAAATGTAAATTGTATACCAGATGATGAAAAAAAACGCTCAGCACATCCTTTTGAAAAACAGTGGAAGTTGCCTTTATTTCATTCAACAGGGAATCTGCTGCAACATCTGAAGAAACCACTGAGCTGAAACTAACATTCACACTGAGCCACTGAAACAATGACTGGCACAGTGGAGCTGTAAGGCTTAAGGACGCCTCAAACAAATGCACACATACTCAAACATGCGTGCACCACACTCATACATACATACGCCCGTCTTCATTTACAGCGGCTATCTTACACCTGTGTAGCTGCTCAGGCAGCAGCCTCATCACTTTCCCTCTCCCTCTTATGTGGTCAGTCAAAGGTGAGAGGTCACAGGTCACCTTGAAATCAGGTAACCTTTGTTACCTGCTGTTGCCTTAAATGCAGGGCTACTTCGGGGCTAAGAGGTGACGTGACACAGAGACCTTAACCGCTCATCTCTATGGAACGTCTCTACGCAATATCACCCCAGCAATAACACTGCAAGGCCGTCCGCGGGCCTGGAGGCTGGGGTTCGGGGGATGCTGAGGGGAGGTCATGCTCTGGCCAAAGGGAGGATAAGGAGTAGGGCACTGGCCGAGAAGGTTATGATTGGTCACTTGGTAGAGCGCCGTGTGGGCTCGGAAGCGGTGGGAGGAGGCGGTGGGCCACGTCGGTCTAAATCTTCGATGTAGAACATGATTAGCTTCCTGCGCTCCTCAGGGACGCACTCCAGAACGAGGTACCGCTTGTCATTCTGAAGGATCTTCTCCACGTCTTTCAGGTGCTGCTCTGACTCCTGGATCAACTTTCTCGACCTGAAAGAAGAGCGAAGGACAGAAATCGCTCAGATGCAGGACTGAATTAGTTAAACTGTAATAAATGCAACTAAATCACTCGTTAAGACTAAAGGCCCATTTATGCTCCCTGATGGACGTTAATGTGGACGTCCGTTACAAACGTTTTCATGCGTACCTTTCTTCATTCTTCCATGCGTCTTTTGTGTGGCTTCGACTGACTTTCACTTGGTGGCAGTGCGGAGTTTATTGTTAACTCCAAAATACGTTTGTTTCAGATGTGGGTTGGCGGCACTATGGCGCTGCTATAAAGTTGTTTCTAACCACCACCACACACTTTCAGAGCCTTATTTAGAAAGCTTGTGCAACTTCTAATGTTTTCTTTCTCATTTTCATTCTTCTTCTACAGTTTTCCTCTTCCCATTCTTCTTCTCTGGTTTGTTTCTGCTCAACTACACTCAACACTGACACCGCGGTTTCTGGTAGTATTACTCCGCCTTCTGGGTTGAATGGCTGATGCACAAGGAGACTGAAAACGCACCAAATACGCACATAAGTGACGCAGAAGACGGCCGAAACTTTCCGTGCGTCTGCGTATCCGTCATCTGCGTCGAGCATAAATGGGCCTCAACTCTGTCTAGAAGGCGTACAGACCTGTATGTGATGAACTTTGTCTCCTTTAACAGAGTTCTGAAGTCAGCCTTGGCGGTGATGTATTTGTCCTTGATGTAATCTTCAAACTCTCGCTGTCTTTTCTACAAAAAAGCAGAAGAACACACCAGACACAATTCCATAAATGGATGTACATTTCACATGAAAATACTATTAGCTACATAATAAAACTCAATGGTCTTACTCTGTCACTGGAGGAGAATTTTATGCAGCGAGGGTCTTCCTTGATGACCTTCTTCACTTCTTTCCATGAAGTAGTTAGAGTAATCTGTAATGCACAAAATGAAACCTCTGCTCAGGCTGCCGCTTTCAGTTATTGCCCCTCGCTGGAGATGATTTGGCCACCTTTTATGCTCGTCACATGTTTACTTTCTTACCATGGTGGTCTCGTCCAGCAGCTGCCTAAAATGCTCCTTCTTCTTCTTGGCCAGCGCCTCCACGTGTTCGTTAAACAGCTTCTCCTTCTCCTCCCTCTCCAGCAGGGACGCAGACTCCCAACGATGGTCTTTCCGCAGGTTGCGGCGGGTTTCTGACCACGTTGCATCTGAAGAACGTACCTGAGAAACGGATTGAAATTTCTTAATCAAAAAAGGGAAATGTTTGGGGTTTTTTTTTCTTATAAAGGGGCTAATACTCGAGTAAAAACCAGGAGGATTAAAGCAGATTTAAATCTCACATGCTTGCTTGAAAGCACGACTTGTCTGAACAGTTTTCATTAAATGCCTGATAAAACGTATGAACTGAGACTTAATGAGAAATCAAATTTGACCAACGTATAAGCTTTCAGCACAGTGCAGAGTTTCACGAGGAAAAGCGTTAATGTGGAAGAGAAGCTCACCATGTCAGACATCAGAGCTTTGAAGTGCTGGATGGCCTCCTCCCTCTTGTGCTGCTCCCTTTCTCGGTCGATCTCTTTGGTCTGTTCCGATCGGGCCTTCTGCACCTCCCGCTCCCTCTCTCTGAGACTGGCTTCAACACGAGCCTGCCGCTCCAACTCTCGCTCCTTCTCAATGTCGATGCTCTGCAGGGTACATCACACGCAATCCAATTTCTTTTTTTAGATATTTCAGTGTGATACAGGGACAGAATTCATACATAATAAAACAACTGATCCAGAAAAATGTTTTCTACTTCCAAATAAGCCGCTCTGTTGTCCCATGTCTAGCACATAAACACTGAGGCCATCGTATAAAAGCTGCTTCTACCTTGGCTTGTTTTTCCATGTACTGTTTAAAAAGGTCTTCTCTGAGAGCGGAGCTGTCTACAGCCTTGTATCGTGGGTCGGTCTCTAGTCTCTCTTTGACTTTGCTCCACCGATGATTTCCCTCTATGTGCTGGTCACTTAGAAGATCAAAGAAGTCTTGCTTTACCTGCAACCAAACAGACACATTAAGCATTTAATGTGTGGTCAGCAGCAGCACTTCCACAGATGGCTGAACATCTGTAAGCTGCTCCAAGACACATCAGTGGGGCAACATGAGCTAACAGATGTTGTGACTGCTGAACAACTAGACTTGTTGTCTGAATATAGGAAAACAGACATCATTCTAGTGATATTACAAGATTACAAGACTTCAGACCACTGAAGCAATTTGCCTGGTGATCCACAAGAGGGCCTAACGTACCAATGCACAGATGTTTGCTATGACAAAGGAGGATTTACAGGTTTTCATTTGGGAAGTATTTTTGGTTTCAAACCTTAAACATTAAAAATAGATCACAATGACAAGGATCTCTGTGGAGCTTTAAGAAAGAGATCTCCGTAATCAACCTCTTTAAAAAAGGGACATATTTTACATATTTGCTGTACATTGATATCTAAAAAATATCTGCTACGTTATATCTATTACATTTTTCTCATTTTTTTGGAGCCTTTGATCACTAGGGAGAAAATGGTATGTCGTGTACTGTCCAACGCAGTGAAAATGCTGATCTTAAAAATTACATGGCCAATGGCATGGGCAGTACAGATTTTTTTTTAAATTTTATTTCAGGAAACCATTGAAATATGCATTACTGTAAAAAAATAAAATAAGACATAAAAAATACTTGTTTTTTTGTAGTATTTCAGCATTACGTTGCTGAATAGCAGCATTAGTTGAGGAACAGCCGTGTGTACAAAGGGTGACTTTGGGTACAAGTCACTTGTACCCAAATAACTAAACAATATAACACACAATTCTGTCAAACAAAAGTATAAAAAAAAACCCAAAAAGAAACAACACTCAAAAATGTTTAAAAAATTGTTTATCCTGTCAACCATGATCAATTTGATGATTTCTCTTTTTAGGGGGCAGAGGGAGGGGGTCCAACAAAATGAAATGCAGATAAAACTTGTTCATTTCAAGGTGAAATTAATGCAACACAAACCAGGACACTTCAGAAAAATATCTGTTGATGTTATTTTAAATACCAATAAGTCACCAGCCGGCTATCAGCTGACCGTGCCATTAGGCTGAAGTAGAATCTGACATCCGCACAAATCAAGACTGTACAGAGACTGGAAAATGCCTTCCTCAAGGAGAATCTCAACCTGTTATCACTGCACATAATGAGAATGTCTGGACGCAGAACAGGCTGTTTGGGGAAGACTGCTGGGGCATTATCAAGTTGGATGACAAACTTGTGACAATTGCTTTCATCCAAAAACAACAACAAAGCTTCCACAGATGACTTAAGACTAGATGCAGCTACCAGCCTATCTAGGTCTGTGAGTTTTACCTTCTCTCCTCTGGATTTGGAGTCCTCCTTTTCCCTCTTCCTTATTGCGGTGACGAATTCCACAAAGATGGCCTCCCTGTCCTTCATCTTCTCTATGGTCTTAAATCGGGGGTCTCTGCCGTGCTTCAAAGCAAATTCACTAAATGTTGTTCTGCAAAAGGATAAATAAAACAGCCAGAACAAATAAGTGCAGCTCCAACATATTATTAAGGAAAACAAACAAAAAAGGAGGAAAAGCAAACATCGTGTAGAATACCACTAATATAATGCAATACAATCGATTGGAAGATTGACTAATGGTTAATAAAAAACCGATAAAAAAAGCCTTCTGAAACAAATTCAAATCAAAAACAAGCATCTTTTAAGTCAAACAAACCAAAAATGGCCTTTACAAGCATCGTCCAACACCATCAGTGGAAAGCAGGCCTGTTTTTTTTACCTGGGTGTGAGCTTTGCCTCCTCCATCATCCTCCTGAACTCATCTTTGGCCTGCATCAGCTTGTTTTTCTTCTCCTTCCTCTCCTCCTCCGCTCGTGTCCTCACATACTGATCAAAAACCTGATGATGACAAGGTCATAAAATCATGATTGAAAATCTTCTGAACTTAAACGCCTGGAACTCAGATGTAAGAACGAGAAAAAAAAACAAACCTGTTTCCTCTCTTTTGGATTGAGCAGCAGGTAACGTGGGTCAAACACAATTTTATGAAGCTCTTTGTCCCAAGTTGAAAATGCAGACACCTAAAGACAAGACAGATAAACACTGATATTAGTACAACACCGTACTAAATAATTACATTCAACAGTCAGTAAGAATTAATTAGACCATACGGGTCTCATTAATAATACTTTTATTTAAAAACAAGCAAAAAAATACTGTTTGGTGATGGCATCTTGTAATGTGGTAAATCTGAGCAGAACATGAGTTACCCCTCTTTCCAGCAACATTTCTCTGAACTGGGTCATCCTGGCCTCCAGTGGAACTACCGCTCTTTCTCTGGCAGCCCTGAGCTCTGCCTCCATGGCTGCTTCTTTCTCTGAATCTGCTTCTTTCATGTCTTCTTTCCTGTTTGGGAGGGAAATCACAACGATGGAAATGTGGTCAGAGAAGTAACATTTCAAGTTTAAGTTTAAGCTGGGAAGAAGACTCTTTAAGACCCATTTATGCTCCTGTCATGTACGTAATTAGGTACTTCTGTTTCAAACTTCTCGTACTTTGACACATCTGTTATGTTGTCACCAGAGCAGAGTTCACCTTCAGGTTCCAACATCAATTTCACAAAATAACAAACAACGATAATGGAGGAGATCATGATATATATTCTAGATAAAAGGCAGCGGCCTGTGTGGTTATTTAATACATCAAAGCTGCTTTATCATCTTATTTGTTCCTCTCATGGCTCGTGCCTCATGAACATTGTCCCTGAGCTTTACGGTGGTCCAACTCTGCTTTGGATTGGCAAGGTCACGAAAAACGGACCAAATTACGACAGTAAATGACCCAGAAGACAGAGGAAATGCTTCATATCCATCTTCAGTGTACAACATAAACGGGTCTTTAACTGTTCAGGCAGACTTACTTTCTCTTCTTGGCTTTGGTTGGCTCTTCATCCTGATTATCATCAGTAGCAATGGATAACTCCGGTTCCTCCTTCAGAACACCTGCAGAACAACAAACACAACTTAATTTTTCCCTGCAGCATGATGTGTAAAAGTAGCAGCAGTATGGTATATTGCAATCAACCACTGTGCCAATGAAAAAGCAAAACTTGCTCATTTTAAAGCATTTCTAGCTTATTGGCAACAATCAGAGTAATCAGAAAGTATGTGGGGTGCGATTGTCCATACTGGTCTTCTTATTGTCCTCCAAGCCTCTCTTGTGCGGCGGCTCCTGGATGTGCTTATCAACATCAGACCGACCAACCAGCTCGTCTGGACGATCCCACATGGACAGCCTTGTTGTTGGATTGTAGAAAAACACGCGATCATCGCCCGTCCACACGACACACCTGAGTGGAAAGAGAAAATAAAAGCATGAGGTTTGGGCCGATGGGTGCCGTGATGCATTTGCAGAGACGTGGCGGCGTACCAAGGCGTGCCGGGGATTGGGTTGGTTGCTATGGGCCTGGCTTTCTGAGCTGCCTTTTCCTCCTCCGTCATCTCCTCTTCTTTGGGCTCCTTGGACAAAACACAAAACCCCTGATTCCGACCATTTCAGACACATTTAACTGTATAAATATTTCTTATTATCTTGGTAAATAGGTAGTTTGTGTGAATCAGTCTCTTATGCTTGCAGTAGCCACCCTTCATTTATACATTCCTCAAAGAAATTGGGGAACAGTAACGACAAAAAAAAATACAAAAAACAGTTTAACATTTCTAAGAAGCTTCAAGTAAACATTTATTTTATTCCTCAACAAAGTCGGAACCCTTTCATAAAAAAATCTTGTAATTTCATTAGAAGTTTTTAAGTATAAGTTCTCTGGGGCTTTTTGGGGCATATTCAAAGCTTTTTGCATGTTGGCTCTCTGTTATTCTGTTGTCTATCAAAATCATCCCACACTGCTGCAGTGATGGTGAGGTCGGGGCTCCGGGCAGATCCATTTCACCATCACTCATATTGCCACTATATTCAGATGATTTGGTATACTGATCATTTCTGACGAGGTTTCAATCAGCAATACACGGATCAGCTGAAGGGTCAGATGCATTTCTTGGGTCCCGTTTCATGTCTTGGCTAGATTTCTTTCTCCTATTCCATAACAAAATCTCTTCAAGACACCATTCAACTATTGGGGAAACACTTTGCACCTGTGAAACAGCTACTTTGAACAAATTACCAAGACCCAGCTTACAAAATGGGAACAAACAAAATTTGTCTATTGCCAATGTTTCTGTTACGTATAACCATAACGTTGGTTTAGTTTAGCTGCATATTTTGTGTTTGAATCATTTATAGGTCAGAGTCAAGTAGCATAAGAAACAGAAAAAATAGCTACATATCCATTGGTAGTGCTGTCTTTACTTGCGTGATCAATTTGGAAAATACAATTACTCTCTTTTGTTTACTTTCTCCTGAAATACACTTAAGAATCTAATTGTCATTTATTTGTGCATTACTTAAATGAGTTATGGTGAAGCTATATATATATATATAGCATCCCTTGATTATCCTGCAAACAGGATAATGACATTAGATGCTGTACATGTTATTTCTATGATAGGATAACCTAGTACTCTGTTAGTTCTTTGTTTAGTTCAGATGGTGAAATTCAGGATAAGCTTTCAAATAAACCAGAAGCAAAAAACACCGAATGCATCTACCTGCTATGTGAGGTAATTATATATCCGCATAGTAGGTCTGTTTTCTTTGTTTTGTTTTAAAGCTTTATCAGCCATTCTGATTTCCCTACCTCCTTCACATTGTTAGTGTTTTCCATTTTGTTATCCTCATCCTCCATCTCCATTGCTTCAGCCTCCCGGGCTAGACGTTCTTTGGCCTTCTCTGCTTCTTTTTCTAAGGACAGAGGGGGAGAAAAGCACACACACATATATAAACAATGTGTGAATTAAAAGTATCTGTCAAAGTGGCAAAAATTATCATAAAAATTCCTGCAAAGTTCCTATAAAACCTTTTTCTGGCAACAAGGATGATATTAATTCCAGAAACAGATCAAATCTTTGGAAATTTATGATAAATAAGTGATGAAAAAACATTAATGGCAATTATTTTCCATTTGAGTATGTTGACAATATTAATATTTCTCTGGTGTGTGTTTCCTTTTCCTCACATGAATCTATCTTCCACCTGAGTGTTACAGAGACACTCTTGATGTAGCAGGAGTGCCTACCTTTCTCTATAAGGGCCTGTGGCTTCTCCCAAGTGGACTCCAGAGTCCTGTTGTTGTAGTAGTACGTTTTCCCATCGGCTGTCTTGTACTCTAACCACTCAGGAAGCTGCAAAGATCCAGCCATGGAGGCGGGAGCTGCTGAAAGTGCCAGTTGTGGATGCATCATGGAGACTATAGGTGGGCCCATACCAGGAAGCATACCTGTTACAGGTGAGAAATGAAAGAGAAAGACCGACATTAGTTGGAGTCATCACTTGTGACAGGAGTTGAAATGGACTTCATAACATCTCATTCCCCAAATTTCTTATATGTATGTAACTGGTGTCTTGTCTTATATATTGCCACTGGAACGTGTATTTGTTGTATGTGTCGACTTTTTCCAAATGTATCTATTTTTTTTTTAAAAACAGAACACATTTGCAAAAACTCGAGAATCATTATTGGAGGACACTCATTCAGCTCATGTAGCTCATATACAACATAAAAATGCTGAACAATTGGGTTTTAAAAAACTTTTTTAAAAAGTCAAAGAAAAATGCTGTATCCATTTTTTTAAATAAATTAAAAACGGAGGGAAGAACTAAAGTTCCTGCACCTGGCTGACTCTCATAAGAACAGAAGAGCTAAAAAATAGATATTGAACCATGTGGTTCAAGAATATGGAGAGAGCATACACCACAGAAACCTTTGATATGATCAAAAAAGCTCCCTGTAAATGCAGCAAATTTTCATCACAAAATATAAGAAATCTGCTACAAGAAATTATATCACGAAAAGCCTGACATAAAAGATCAACAGGACTTAAACAGATTAAAACAAGATGACAGTCCACTGAATAAAACCAGTCATCAACTGTGAATGTTTAAATAAAAAGGAAACAAGTTTGAAACACACATTTGGCATCTTTGGTGAAGCTTTGGTGAGGTTGATGTCATGTAAAAGAATATCTGTCTGAAAAAATAAAATGCATTAAATATATTTGGGTCAATAAGGAGTGTCTGAAGCAAAGCTGGTCTGCGATATGAACAAGGTGAAGCCTGAATGTAGAAGTGTTTTTGATTATTCAAGTCCACTAGTTTAAGAATTCAATCCATTATCCCCCCATTCATGACTAATATTTTTCCTCTGATCAGGAAAAACAAAATAAAAAGTATTGCATTTTTATTAGACTCTACAAAGCTAAAATGTTTTTGTTTATGGATTTAACTGGTTAAAATGTGACCACTGAGCTTTAGTCTATTAATCTAAAAACCACCAATCATGCCAGAAATCTGGGTGTTGTGATGGACTCAAGACCTAAACTTTGAAAAAACTAGTGTCTTTGTATACAAGTATATAAATCCTAAGTATATAATAAGGTTAAAAGATGTGATGTCTCAGGAGGATCATCTTTAGACGGCCTGATTATTCTAATATTGTTGTTACAGGTCTAACAAAAAACATTAATGAGACAACTGCAGCTGATCCCGAATTCTGCTGCTCGAGTCCTCACTAAGACCATGAAAGTGGACACATCAGTCCAGTTCTGAGGTGTTTACCCTGGCTGCCTGTCTGTCCCTCAGAGGACACACTTTAAAGGGGCTAAAAGCGAAATTCGTTGTTTTCACCCTGAAGGAATTAAAAATCTTTTTGTGAAGAACCGGGTGTGTATTTTCATCTGAAGTATAGCGTGACGTCACACAGCGCCTCTGTGTGTTGATCTCCAGCTCTGTGTTTACTAGCCGGCCGGGCCGCGCGTGCATGTACGTCCATGTACGAACATGCGCCCCCGTCCTTATAAAGAGCCGGCCCACAGGGCGAAGTTACGGCGCAGCGCCAGCACTCAAGATGGCAGAGACTCACGGCGGTAGAAGTGGGAAGCGTCCGACCGAAGATGACAAGGAGCAAATATTACCTCCAAGGAACAACGTTATTTTAAAGCGAAGGGACAAAACGCGGATTAATATTGGTCTGGTATTCTCAAGGTGGAGAGAGCGGCGAGACCGAAAAGGACTCCAGTTTGCTCTTCTTCTGGTACGTGACTCACGGAGTGATTCCACCTCGTCCACGTCTCTTTTTTCAACTTCCACAGACGGTAGCCACTCGCTGCTACCTGCCGCTGTAGACAGGCTGCTGCTGCTCTAAGAAGCTACATCAAAACAAAAATGGCTTGCTTTAAAATTTCTATGTTTTGGATCATAACGATGAATAATTAGAATAAGCTGCGGTTCTTAGCTGAGCTCATGTTGTATTGCAAAAGCACACCCCATCATGAACTAGTCATATTTGCATTAGCTTTAGAAAAATATATAATTATACTGTTTTTAGGCCTACATAATTTTAAACATGCTCTCTGTTTTAAAATTAATAAATAAAGTAAAACTATATGAGGCGAAGAGGAGTTTTTCCTTTTTAAAAAAAAGAGGGGCGTGGTTTTTTGGTTGGGGGAGAGGTAGAGAGGCATTGATTGACACAGGCTTTGTTTTGGTTTGAGACATCTCCACAGTACGCCACTTATGGCGAAAATGTTCGCTTTTAGCTACTTTAAGTTCTGTTGCTGGTCTATTATCTGGATCTGGTCTCTTTCAGGTCCCAGAGTCAGAACCAGACATGGAGAAGCTGCATTCAGCTTCTATGCTACACATGTCTGGAACAAACTCCCAGAAAGTCTCATATCAGCAGAAACACTCAGTTTATTTAACTCCAGGTTAAAGACCCTCCTATTCTCTGCTGCAAGTAGTTTTTATTTGAAAGTCCAAATCTGTAGTTTCTTTTAAGCTTGAATTGTATTATGTTTTTAATTGGTTTCTTTTCTCAATCTTGATTCAATCAAAATGTTCTTCTGTTCTTATATGTCTTTTAAAGGTTTTTATCTTAATGTACTTTGCTGCCATGTACACACCTTGAATTGTTCTATGTGCCCTATAAATAAATGCGTTTTTTAAATAAACTTGCCTTGCTTTTTGTGACTAATTTATGACTAATTTATAACAAGATTAGGGGAAAAAATTAATGAACATCCTCCAAAAATGGTACGTCATAATTTTTACCAGGGGTTATACATGTCACACCTGAGTAGATGGCGATGTGGAGTCAAGACACGGGATAACTATATTATGAAATTCTGAAAATTTATGCATCATTTTCCTTTCCAAAATGTCTAAATTTCTATTTTTGTAATCCATCTAAATGCTGAAATACATCAATATTGGAATTCTTGCTCCTAAATGTCTGCATTAATCTAATTAATACAAGAGTTCTGGTTCAAAGAGTAGCTGGAAAAATGCGAGCAACCGTGAAAAAGTATCAGAGCATGATGGAAGACTATATAAACAAGAAACTGCTGAAAATTAACATTTTACATCTTTAACAACCAGTTGACAAAAGACACAAGCCACATAAACAAACAAGTAGTGACTACACAACCATGCCACAAAAGAAGACACCACATGATCACAACATGTAGCCCTCACCGTGACACGACTGCTGAGCTACTAAGAAACAGCAGGTAGTGTTAATCAAGATTAATCCGTCTGTTGGCTGATAACATTCACTAAAACTTGACAACAAAATATCTGCTCCTGACAACCAATAACATGCTCCTCTTTGCCGATTTAGATGCTAATCACAGTAAAGAGGGTGAAACAAGTAGTCTGACAGTTTGTGATCAGATCAACAACAATCAACGCAATTTAAATTAAATGTGTTTTTCAGTGAAGTGTAGTTGAAATATTTTCAGCTGTGTTTAAGCAAGAGTTTAGAAAGAAATATAATATATATTTATATAAGTGTGTATATATATATATATATATATATATATATATATAGCAAAATATTAAAGTAAAACTAAATGTGCCAATAAAAAATTGTATTCTGATCTGTTTGATAGAGTTCTCTCTGTTGAAATGGCAGAAAAGTCACCACTGTACACCAAATAAATCATGTTCACAGCATTCAAGACCATGCCATTGTGCAGAGTCCCCATTTACACCGTATGACGCATGTAAACATCATTCACTACCATGCCATCTACTGTAGGTCTGAAAGACGAGCGGCTGGGGGTTTACCGTTGGCGCTGGGGCCTGCCTTTACACACGGTGCACCTACTATCTGCATCATTGCTACACCTGCAAGAACAACGGACAAGCAAGCATCTGGTTGAACACAGCAGGAAACTCGACACAGCTACCATGATGTGTAAAAGTTTGTGTATGGCCCAACACAAGCTAACGTCATCACCATGTTGTGACACCAGTTAATCAATCTCTATTGATATTTATGAACCTGTAATATATTTAAAGATTTTAGAAATGACAGATTTAAATTACAGACTACTCTGAGATTTCATTTCTTTGGAAAGGAAAATGTTAACAAGCATATTTGAATTCCTACTACAACAAATATCAGCATTGATCAGAAAGTGTCTAATCCGCGGGAAAGCCATCCTTTTTAATTGAGACATTGCCCAGTAATGCATTAGTTACCTCGACCTCAAAAAACAAATTATTTAACAACATGAATAAAGCTCTTGTCAACTTAAAATGAAAACAAAAGCTACAACTGGAGCTAGAATATGTTAGCTGCTCTCATTTTTTGTTGCCAACATTTAGGTACAACCAAAACAGGGAGTCGGTGTTCACAAACTTCAAACTAGATCATATTTGATTTTAAACAGCAGAGTAGCAGCAATTAATTAAAAACAAAACAAACAAAAAAATACAAGGGGAGCTGTAACTTTGAGACTTATTCCCTACTGTTAAAAACAAAGAAATACAAAGTTTAAGATCGGCTCTTGGAAAACTTCAACAATCCATTTCAACCAATAGCATTTCCACTCATTTACTTGAGCGATCTGCTCCACTGATTCAGTAAACAACACAGCAACATTTGCAGACTGAACAGGACAAAGAACAGTAAAAAAGTGCCTGGATGAGCCTGAACAAAAACTCTGAAGTTCACTGCAGTAATAAAAGCAGTTCTTACCGGGTAGAGGGATGTGCATGCCCGGTAAAGGCACCCTGAAAGGCGGCACCATGATGGGAGGGAAGGCAGGTATGGCTGCGGTGGGCTGTGCCACGCTGTGAGGCAGGGCTGTTGGCAGCAGAGGCACAGTCTGAACTGCCGTAACAGGTGATGGCACTGTAGAGACAGTCACCACGGTGACTGGCGACACAGCAACAGCTGAGGTCACTGTGGCAACAGAGGGGAGGTCTGCTACAACCGTGGCTGAAAGGAAGAAAAATAAAAAAAGGTAAATATGTCTGCATGTGCAGGCTCGAGTGGTCTTTGTTAATGCAAAACGTTACCTGCTATGCTCACAGAAGGGGACTGGGTGGTGATGGAGTCTGGACTGGAAGTGTGTGTCTGGGACGGGGTTGAGGATGGGGCCTGAGTGGGGGAGGCTGCTGCTGCTGTACTGGCTGTAGTGTTGCCACTGCTTGAGCTGACAGACACAGTCACGCCCACATTCGCTCCTGAACCGGCCGCTGAAGCCCCCGCAACAAGAAGAGGGTTGAGTTCAGACTGCTGGATGATCTTCACACCTTCTGGTTTACTCCATGAAGACTCTCTGGTGCGGGCATTATAGTAGTATGCCTGTGGAAAGGACAATTAAAAAATATGACACTATAACAGCGCATGACTTTCTTTTCATGCTTTGTTATGATCAGCTTTGTATTTTATGTCAACGCAAACACTATTTCCAATCCAATAGTACATTTATCAACAACATTCGCTACATGATTTGTTTTCTTTTTCATTTAGTTTAATTAGCATGTGTGTCTGAGATGTTACAAGGCAGGTCTCTGATAAAACAAAATGGTGAATTTTGTGGCTCTTTATTGCAAAGCATGCCATTCATTTCAAAAGTCAACTTCCTGCAAAGATGCTTATGATTAATCACTTGACTAACCTTATCAGGAGTGTAAATCACCAGTTTGGTAGGAAAAAATGTTAATTTAATGGATAGTGTTTCAAAGTTCGCCAATATCTCAAATTCAGTCAAAAAAATAACTAGAACATAAGTTAATCTAAATACTGAGCTCGGTATTAAATTAATCAATTTAATAAAACATTATCTGTTCCTCTAACAAACAGACTTGTAATAAAGGGAAAATTACATACAAAGAGAACTCAAAATACTATCATTTTCTACATGAAAGTGTTTGATAAATGATTTGTCATGTCTTTAACAATGTTTGTATTTTGGATCAACATTGATGATATAATTGGTATATCGATGGAGTCTGATGCATTGTTACACCCCTATTTATAACACAACCCTGTGAAGGGACCCAGTTAAGAGCTTTCACAGCACTTCCATCCTACCTTTCCCTCTGCTGTCTTATTCTCTACCCAGATCTCCTCTGAAGGATTGAGAGCAGGGTTTCCAGATGTAGGAACAGGCGGCATCCCAGGTGGAAACAACATCCCTGGGGGAGGCGGCAGGTTACCAACGGGAGGGGGGAGGAATGGGGGTCTCTGTAGAAAGGAAAATAAATAAATACACAATAGGGCTGGGCAATAAATCGAATTTATCGATAAATCGAATTTGCTATTAATGAGGATTTAATTTTTTGAAAATCGAGATTTTCTTAGCCGGAAATATTTTGCCGACATTGCCTTCCCTCACCTGTACAACTGTATGCGTGAAAGTTATATTTTCATTATTTACAGTGGCAGGGCCTGCCAGCTTGTTTTACAAGTTTGTTTCACAACTTAAAATATCTTCACTTTGAATTTAGGTCAACTTCCTGAATGGGTGATTGAAATAAAAGCATGTTTTCC
>JAVQJG010009294.1:0-12043 GCA_036024015.1 Craterocephalus amniculus
GGGGGGGGGCAATAGTGGGCCGGTCCAGAGTAAAAATGCCAGGGCCTATTTTTTTCCCCAGTCCGACCCTGAATGTCAGCATTCAGGGAAGAGCTAGCAACAGCTGGCTAGCACTAGTCAGAAGCTAATGCACTTTTGCAGATCAATTAGGATCCAATTTTAGGGGATTGCCCACTTTACTTATGCACAATCACCCTCCATTTTAGGCAACATTTCTCAACAGAAAATTAATGAGTACTTTTTAACTCCACCAAATACTGATTTGCAATGACAAAAAACATCTTTTTGCAATTTTTTTCTTTGCTTTTGGATAACAATAATAATAAATTATTTCAACAAATCGTTGAGATGGCATTTATATAGTAGTTGTCGTGAAAACGTCCTAATTTGAAACAGTATCGAAATATATATCAAACATTTTTGGAGAAAGGCTTTTCAAGGGTTAAAGAGGTGATGTCTAAGTAATCCTATGGATCAAAAGTAGTGAACTTTGTGTAACTGGTTAAAGATGTATTATGTATAATATTTTCCCTATGTGCAGAAATGTGATAGATCTATGCCTTTCACCACCCAGCAGCTGCTCTCTTTGCTGCTACCCATCTAGTGACATTAACAGGGACAAGACGAATTCTGTTGCTCAACAGTAAAACAGAATATATTTTCATGTGGTAGTTTATTGAATATTCCAATGTCAGACATCCTCATCAATCTAGACCTATAATCAATCATTTCCAAGTGAACAATGCATGCATTAATTTGAAGGGAACACATTCTTTTTTCCTCGCATCCTCAGGCAATAATTTTAACAACTGTCAGCAACTTCTCGGATGCTGTAAGTAGAGCTCAGATCAATCATCTCAGTGGGAAGGAAATGGTGCACGCTGAACAATGCTAAGCTGAAAAGCTTACATCATACCCATGCTTAAGATATCTAAAAAATACAGAACTTTCAGTCCTTTGATTTCTTGAGAAAGCTCATGAAATCTGATGAAAAGCTAGTTAAAAAAAAAAGAAAAAGCGGGGAAAAAGCTATAAAAATGCCTATGGCATTTTCGAATATCATAGAAGTTGTTGTAAAATCTAAGATACCAAATATCACTTCTTATTAGATTGCTTGCAGCTCTATTAATAAATCCATTTTTCTATCCCTGCTTCATCCTGTTTTGTGTCACACACACTCACTCTTAGGGTGAATATAGAAACACAGATTTACATGCATTTTATGGACATTGGGAGGAAGTTATGCTTGCACAGGGACAACAGAAACTCCACATGAAAGCCAGGGACCTTCCAGCTGTGAAACAACTGACAAAAACACCAGCGAGTAACTTGTTTCAGGTAAGGATATGTAATACCCAAATCTCAATGATATCTCAAAACTCTAAAAAGTATTGCTACTGAGCCTTTGACTGGCTGGTATCAAAGTATCAACTCCAAAGTATCAGTAAAACTATCCCTAGTTGCAGGTCTAAATAAAGTAAATTCCACCATTTCTATGCATTGAACCAATAAGGACAGGGCTTTGGTGTATGGTTTACTGTCATGTAGAATAACGCAAGAGAGAATTTAAAGCTAATAATGAAATTTGACAAGAATGTAAATGCGGAAAAAGGTCACATGCTTTATTCATTCCTTATAAACCCTATACTTATCTTGGCTGTCTTCAACTTCATTGTCATCAAATTGGGATGAACTACTCTGTTCTGTGCAGCTAAATGATCTTGTGTGCAGCTGTTCAGTCTAATCTTTATGGCCCCTGTGGCTTTGTTGCCAAAATCAAACCTAATCATAGGAGTCGATTCTTCTATTTCTAGATTTGTTCTCTTTTTCTCCATCTGCTTCACCTTCTCTGTCTCTGGATCTCCATGCCCTCTCTAATGGGCAGGTTAACATAATTTTAGTGTTTAAATCATGTGAATATAGTAATAAAACCTCACATTTATCAAAATAAGACTTCATGTTAAATCTTTCAGACTCACCTCCTCAGCAGATGTATCTGTCCTCCCTCTCTCCCTGTTGGCAGAAGTGATAATTATTTATACTTTTTCTTTTTCATTGATAACAGCTCGAGAACAAAACTCTTTCTATTTTCAGCGCTAACCACAACAGGACTCAACATCATGCTAAGAAGTTAACTCAACAGGCCTTGCAAGTCTTGTATTTGTACAGTAACACAGGGAGTGCTTACTTTCTCTGACAATTTTTTGCTGTTAATTAGCTCGAGTTAGTGTCTACTACTTTCTTTCATCTTTAAAGAAAAAAAGAAAATCCACTTATATCCATTCGAACACATATGCGTGGTGTTATGTGCAGGTGCAGATGCAGTCAGAGTGCAAGGTGAGAATGAAAATGTGATTAGCTGTTGGCACTCCAAATGGGGAAACCTCACTGTGTTGTCCGAAAGGGGAAACCTCACTGTGCTGTGCTCCAGTCAGACATTAGTGATGGGAAATTCAGCTCTTTTCAAAGATTGACTCTTTTTTTACTCCTTTGGAAGAGTTGGCTCGTTCATCTCTCAAATGGCTCTTCAACAAGTAGCTTTAACTCAGAGTTTCAATTTTTGTCTAATTTAAGGGCCCAGGTGGCCCAGTCATGTACACTGACTATTCAGTGTGCATGATTTTCATAGTGGAGGTGGTGGAATCAATCTCTGCCTGGGCCTAAATCAAGTAAACAGCAAGCTTATAGACAAGAAGAGGTGAAACATAAGCTTATTTGGCAATTTTCTGAAATAACTTGTGTAATACCTGGGTTTATCAGCAACTTGGACTGAAATATAGTGAAGACTGGTAGTATGCTCACAGCATCAGCCTTTGATGGGTCAAAAACACATTGAGTGCATTAATGACAGCCTGCTGTTTGAGATTGTCATTAAATGAGGGATATGACTGACTGCTCAAAGGAAAATAAACTTTCGGTAAAAACATACCTCCATCATCAATTGCTTAACCATCATTCTGCAGGCATACATATGGTATAAATATAGACATACAGAATATATGGCTTTTAAGTTGCTAAAGGTTTTACTTGCTTCATTAGGTAGTTACAAACTTTGTGTATTAGAAAACTTTTTGCACGGCAGAAGGATGTGATTTCAATAAGCAAGCAGCTGCTTGCTGTTGGAAATTACGAATTTAAATTAGGTTAATGGGAGTGCACAACTGTACAATAAATGTGACATAAAAGCAGATATGAGTTAAAAAAGGCTGAAAAACTCATTGAATTTGCTGAGTTGGAAGGCAAGTGCAATTAGCCTGTAATGTGTTTAATGCAATTCTTTAATGTTATTGCTTGAAAAAAAGAAGAAAAAAAAGGTATGCTCTGTCACGGCAATGAATTGTGTCTAAACAGAACAAAGATGAAAGTCTACAGTGAGGGATGAGCCATTATTTCTAAGGTGAAGATATGGGTGCCAATTTCTTTTTTGAAGTTACATGGATGTAGTTATGTATGTCACTGCATTTATGTGTGTGTTATGACGGAAATATGTAATATAAAATGGCAAAGCTGCACTCATATTTTAAAACCTGCTCATTGCCCTGGTGTCACTTTACCTTCTGGCTGCTTGGAGGGGCGAACAATGGGAAGGAAAACAGATCAGCTCCCTGCTTTGAAAAGGAAGAACTTTTTTTTAAATTTACTATAAGATGTCTCTCGGCACAAAGAGAGATTTTCTTCAGACGTTTTTCTGCTTCATTTGCACTCTGCTCTGTTTTTGTCAACCTCATCACTTTTTGCCTATGTCAAAAGCTCTTTCTTCCTAATGGATTTCCCACTAACAGATTTTCTATTTGCGATAAGAGGATGCTCTTAGTCTTTAAGAACCCAATTGAATGTTGATGGGAGCAGCTATATTCCAAACATGTTTAATAGAGCACTTTTGCATTGCTTTTGCAATAGAATGTGATGGATGAGAACATTAGGTGTGTAAAACCTTCAGTCGCCTTGTACATTCACACGGATTTGACTTAAATGGAAACAACACTTAACTAAAACATGGTTCATTTTAATTAATTAATTATCAGTAAACTAATTTTAATAATTAGTAAATTAATTAGTAAACTCTGTGATATGCAGAGGAAAATACTACCATTATAGTTTAAAAGTTAAAAAACTATTTCTCACATCTATGTGGTTTTTTAACTGCATCAAACCCCGAAAACTGCAATTTTATGAAAAAAAGGCCAACACCGTAAATTAAACTGATCCTACCCAGATGTATCGACAAGAGTTAGCTATCTAGTCTGCCCTCATCACAGAAGTGCATCTTCTCTTGATGCCAGAGTTTTCCAGACAATTTGGGCTCATCACTTTAGTTAATTGGATTAATTTGGAGCAGAGCAAGGTTGCAGCACCATAGATGTTTGACGACTATACTGACTCAGAGTATCAGATTAATAATAAAACTGTTAACATGCAGATTTATGGCTCAAGTTAACAATCCAATGTCATAGTATTAAGGCATCTACTATGCATTCTTAGTAAGTTCTGTTAAGGGTCCAGTTAAATCTAGTCGAAGAGCAGTCACAAGAAACTTAGTGGACATTTAGTGGATTGATTTATTGCAGAGCCACACTGATGAAGTGGTGGGAATTCACTTAATAGTTTTAACAACTTTTATGAGAGTGGGAATTTAAGCTACAGCTAAAGATTGGCCAAGATATTTCATCCCTGCTGTGTAAATGTTGTTTTACATGCATAGCCTTAGTTTGTCTTGTTGATGTGGTTTACTTGAGCTGATCTAAGAGCTGTCAGCAAGCATTCTTATGAAAAATGCCCCTAGCCTCTCAGACCAGAGTGCACTGCTCATTCTATGGTAATCTTTCTTTGTTTCTTTTTTTTCAAGTAACATTTTTCTGTAATGTGACAAAATAAGAGCATTTTGATCCCTTTTTAATTGAGCTTTGTTCTGGCTTACAAATGGATAAGAGGATATCTACTTATATTTCCTATGCTCAGCCTTCACTTATGCAAGATGTTGGAGGGTTTAAAAGCTTCTATTCTATTGCCTTTGTAGAACGGTTTGCCTTTGGGCAATTTCTAATTATTTAAAACATTTTTCTTAGAGTTCTTGCTCCATTTTAGCTGTGCATTAGTTTCCAGCGATTCTTCAAAGAGCAATATTCCTCTTTGGCCAGTGAATGCTCCTCTAATTTCACCATCGAATCTCTAATTGTGTCTTTTATTTCATGCAGGGAAGGTGATAACTTGCAGGTGATCCATCAGTACTAATTGTCTCAAAACATGCCTACAGGGGCTGCAAACAACTCTGTTGAAAAAGGTAAAATTAGGACAAAGAAGGATAAAGATGAGTACTGAATGCCAACAATCAGCTTCAATAAGAAAATTGCATGCTTTTCAATCAAACTCCAATTATGTCATGCCCCATGAGGAGGCAGAAGAGACACCATATTAAAATTCCTTTGGCATTTTCTTTTTATTTCTACTTTGTTTTAGTATTGATGTAGAGAGTTTAGTAATACAAACCCAAAACTGAGATAACAAATAAAAAAAGAACGCTAAATTTCAACACCAAGCTTGAACTTAAAGTAGACTTATAACTATGAAATGAGTAAAGAAAATTGGAATTTTTCATAACCTTTATTGGGTGAATTACCAAACAGTATTTGAAGCTGCATTAACTCTTAAACAGCTGTTAGCAGAGAACTTTGGGGTCATTAGAATAATACTTCAGAGGAAAATTCTTTAGATTGAAGCAGAATTTTCATTTTGATGTAACACAACTTTTTAATAAAAAAAGTAACTTTTTACAGAGAGTTGTATTTGGGGTAGATGCTTATTTAATAGTTTTAGTTTGGTACTTTTGCAAAAACATTAGGGATCTGGAAGTGCAGATCCAGAACTGCAGGTCTGAATCTGCGGCTCTCCGGGTCTGCAGAGACATTGTTTGGACCTCGCCATCCTTTAAGGTCTGAATATTTCCAAGGTCGTGGTAATGGATGTTGCTCTGCTTGACCATTCCTGTGTTTTCTTTGAGAGTGCTGTTACTGTTAACAAAAATGCCCAAACTGAAGTTGTTAAAAAACGGTACATGGGTGATAATACCAATGAAATGTTTATACAAGCTTTCTCTCCCTCACCCCCCCTCCCCTGGCTTTCGGTTGATGAACTTGTGGATCATTTCAATGGTAAAATTAGGAGCATTTTTGATGTCATAATTGATGTCATAAGTCATAATGCAGCCAACAGCTATTGGCTACGTTAGCTGCGCTCTGCACTCCGTTGTCCATATGAGCCCGACAGTCAGAAGGCTGAAAAAATAAAAAATAAAAACTGCAAAAACGATTTTATTAATCGGCCTAGATGAGCACCGTTCCCAGCTGTTTTTTTTTACCAACTACACCCTGCTAAGTGCTACCTAAACAGCAATATTTTAAAGATGTAGTCCTGCCCGAGCTCCATCAGACTGTGGACATAAAAAGTCTCTTTAACCTTTGAGTTATCCCTTTGAAAACCTACATGTATGACCCTTCACAGACTTTCTGTCCACTTTCTAGAAGGTTGAGCTTTTGACATTTCCCACAGGACGACACATCTTCACCAAAGTCAGCTCCAGTGAACAGAGTGATTGTCTGTGAGGGAGTTTTGAATTTGGGAAGTGGACAAAAATATCTTGAGGGCATAAAAAGGTTAAATAGGGTTTCTCATCCCGCCTAAGTTAGATATAAGAAGCTCAGACATCAGTCCTGTTTTCATGCTGAGTTTAACACCTCAATATAATTAAATATAGTTAACAATTTAATTAAAAAAATTAAAAATTACAGCCATTCCATGTGATCGGCAGTGATGGGCACTCAAGGGTGATCTGGATCGGTAGCACATGGGAGCATCCCTACTTTACAGTATTTATGATCTTTGAAGAAAAAGTTGTCAGCAAATTTGAATGTAGGACATCCTTTAGTTTAGCTCTTTAAATTAGAAACTATTTAAAACAGTCCAGGAAAAAAAATAATTCCTCATGGTTCCATAGTGATTTTGCAGTTCAAGCATGATTATTACAGAACAAGTTTTCTATGAGAGTGTGTTTCCATCCTCGCGGAGGGAGCAGGGCTATGGCTAAGAACGGATCCTGATAGGGGAACATTGCTCGACACAAGTCTGGTAGACTGCTTTACCTATACATGCTTACATGTAAATGTATATAACCTTTACATCATTTCCAGCATTTTACATCATTTACAGCATTTAACGGCAGTGGAGGGTCTCCTGTTTCTCCTGGTGCTAGCCATAACATCCTCTAGTATAGTGGAAGGCTGTTACTCTTCTTTGTTGGAACTCATCACGCATGTGTTCCGAATCAAATGTTCTGTACCTTAAAATTTGAATATGTATATGGATACATGTACCATTACACCCTTAATATATGGGAAAAAGTTCAAATATCAATGGACAGAGTGGAGAAAATGTTTTAGCAGTCCATTGAATTTGAAAATAAGTATGACTTTTTGTGCCACAAGTCATGCTGTATGTGCACAAACAATATTGACTATTAATATGAGCTTCAAGGAGCCCATTAATATTGAGGCAGACTGCTACAGCCACTGAATTTGAGTCAAATATGAGAGCAATCAAAAAGAACTACCTCCTCATCAATAAACCACAATGATCCCATCCATCTCTCCAGAGCTATGATGGATAGACATGGACCAGTCTAATTAAAGGATTAATTATGGAATGGATTCAATTAATCACTATTCTGTCATTGCTATTAAATTCACAGTCAGTCTCATCTTTCTGTATCTGGGTTGCACTGCTTTTCTGCAACTATCAATCATAAATCAAGAAGGAATTTGTCCCAGTAGGCGATCATATGTAGCTTATCTGGGCCACATTGCTGGTAGAAAAACTCTGCTTAGGTATTCATGGTGAAGCAAGCCTTATGTGTAATGTTCCTCAGTTTACATACAGTTTAACCCCGTTGACCAAATAGGCCAAAGAAAAAACAAATATTGTGGGGAAGAGTCTTCGGTGCTCTCAT
This sequence comes from Craterocephalus amniculus, assembly GCA_036024015.1. NCBI lineage: Eukaryota > Metazoa > Chordata > Actinopteri > Atheriniformes > Atherinidae > Craterocephalus > Craterocephalus amniculus. The sequence continues at coordinate 8,000 of JAVQJG010009294.1, forward strand.
GGCCTTCATCACAAACACCAGAGGAAGAAAAATGCACACAACCATTTATGCATGCATACAAACACACACACTTGGATACAAAACAGCTTGGATGAAGATTATGCGGTGTGCAGTGCAACACAATCAATAATATACAAACAGAACAGTAGGAATAGATGGATTTCTAATAGGCTCACACTTCTGCATTGCAGTATATTTGTAAATGTGCAAATCAAAGTCAATATATATATATATATATATATGTATATATATATTTTTTTACCATAAAAATTGGACGAAAATAAAGAGGAGAAGCAGAATGATGTTGGTCGCAGTGATCTCACAAACCCTGAACCAGTAATGTTTTTCTTGCTTCTCCCTTTCTTCACTAAATATGTGAGGACCATTAAAAGGACTGAAATAAACAAGATAATTTCATCAGTCATTTCTTACAAAACTGCACGTGGAGGTTTCAGTCATGTCCTGCTCATTCAAATATGTCTCCATTTTGAGAATCTTTTTTTTCATGTATCTATATGTGCTTGTATTTCTATATCACATGTGTTCATCTGCATGTAAAGTGGGAAATCTATTATACAACAGAACACACAAAAAACAAGGAGAGGGACAGACACGCGGAGGAATGCCTGCGGCTCCATGGCGTTCTATTACCCAGGCTGTTGAAAGAGTGGTGTGCAGTAGAGTGGACCACTGCAATCGTATTTTATGTAATTTTTTCAGTTTTCTTTTTTTCCTCAAAATTATGCAGACTCAAACAAAATCTCTTGAGTTTAAATGTTTTGTTTTACGGTATCAACAACACGACAAACCAAACAGCTCCCCAACATCTTGAATGGCATTTTGAATATCTCCTTTAAGTTGAATCTGTGGATATTTCTCATGAAATTGAAAGATTTCTATTAAATTGTCTTCTACCTTTACTTATAATTTTGAAATAATTTAAATGAAATATAACTGTGGTCAGTGATTCTTCAGACAAAGAAAAAAAACAGTAAAAAGAGAGATATTGTCATTGAAAAGGCTTGTTGAAGTTCAATACCATCATATGAAAGACCTGTTATGTGCTAAATCACAACATTAAAAAAACGATGAAAGTCTTTTGGCAGAGTTTTCCTCTTCCCAATTCATCTGTTAAGAGACATTGCGATTAGTTTGGTGTCAAGGCTTGATGGTTTTAACTTTCTTGTTGTTTTATTTATCATGTAAATTTCCCTGTTCTGACCGTGATTGACCTTGTCACACACGTGCTACTTACTGTCCAGAATGTCAGAACTTGACCCTGATTGGAGAGGCACCCAATGTCGCCCACCAATCAACAATCTCTCCTCATTTAAAGTTATTTGGCTAAATGTGGGCAGTTTTTGAGGCCACCTTTTATGTTTAATTATATACTTCTTTAATTTTGCTGGCAATGTTTGGGTTAAAGCTAAAGGAAATACTACAGTATCAGCCAGTTTGTACAATGCTGACCTGGTGAAAAGCCACAAGCAGGAACAAGTTGATGCTGTCACGATGCTCATGTTATGCTGCCTGGAAACTGGGCCAGCCGTATCCCTACCCGATCCTGGTTCTCACCCACACAGACACTTATCCGCTTTGTTTCAATATCGTATTTTGGTTTGAGTAGGTTGTGTGGTTTTTTGTTGTATTTTTTGGTCTTGGAGATTATCAAGATATGTTAGTACCAGATTTTACTAAATCTTTTCATTGATTTAACAACACCCTGAGGCTATGTTTTTGTCTTTTTTCTTTCCTTTTCAGCTTTGCCTGTTTTAGTTGCTAACCATATTGCTTAGCAATGAATAACTAAACGAAGAATGTTCACATAACACCCATGTAAATATTTTCCTCCCAACTGCCTCAGTCAAACCGCTCTAAATCAATAAGAGATGCTGCAAAATGCAGCTGCCTATCGATCATTCATGTTCTTGCATCCTTTCATTAGGTTCTTGTAAAGTTCAGAGTAAACTACAAAATCATGTTGATTACACTTAAAGGCACTACATGACCTTGCCCCCAGGCACATTCTGACTCTCTCATTCCTTATTCCAGCAAATAATCAAATCCCATCCTAACACACATTCCCAGTACAAAAGAAAAGCCCATCATTCTTTGTTGTTTTACTCCACCGCCTTCTTGAAACAACTCCCCCTACCATCTATCAGATTTTCTCAATCTCTGGTCTATTTTCAGCCATCTCTAAAAGGCAACCATTAAAGGCAAGCCTTTATTTAGATTGCCATCTCTGTCACGTTTTGATGTGTTACTGTGGTCTGTTTGTCACTTTGCTGTCCTCAAAGTCTCTTTCCAGGAGTTATTCATCCCCCATTCATCTAATCTGTGAAACAAAATTATACATTTTTCTAAATAACAATGACCTAGAAATACCTCTCATGACTGTAGAATACAATGCAGTTAAACATTTCTATGCAAGAGATATGTCCTTCAGCAAGATTTTGGTGCTATGCAGCCAGAAACAGAACAGGTAATTTTGTCATCTTCACAGGTAAAGCAAAACAAGCCAATCAGCTTTTTCTCATTTATACTATGTTCTCCTCCAAGCAGGACAACCTCCCTGTACAGCTTGAGCTATTCAATTCAATATTCCATTCAGTTTTATTTGTATAGTGCCGATTCATAACAAAGTTATCTCAAGGCTCTTCACAGAAAATGCTTGAGACAATTTTTTCTTACCAGTCGGTATTCATTTAAGCCAATTAATAAATAATTGCCTAGGTAAGGAAACCAACACACTGCATTGAATTTTGTCTTACTACTACTTCTACTATAATTTAGCCTTTTATCTAAAGCGACTTACATTTGAGAACAACACAAGCAAGAAATCAAATGGTAGGGTACAGCATGAATAGATACACTGCTTAGAGTTCAGATGGACTGCGATGTTGTTGTATCAAGTAAAAATCTTCTATCCAATCCCCCATCCTGACCATGCTTGATGAATCAGTGAAAAGCAAAAACATCCCTTTTTACAGGTGGGATTACCTAACTTCTCATTTCATGGGGTTAGGGGACCACACTGGATCATCTCTGTTGCAAGCCTGGATTCTTTAACCACCTCTATAAAAACTATATTAAATTGGACTTTTAACAAGGATTAATTATTATGATTGAGATCACTTCATAAACCTTTTGAAATACTGGGCATTTATTACTCTGCGAATGACTGGTGACCTGTTCAGAGGGTATACCCTGCCTTTCTCCTGTTAATTGCTGGGATAGGCTCCAGCTTCCCAATGACCCTGAACTAGATTATATGGTACAAAAAATGAATGGATGGCATTGTTATTTTTTTCTGTTTTGAATGTTTTATTTTAGAAAAAGAGCATAATTAAAGCATAGCCCATAGTAAATCAATTCAATTCAAATTCAATTCAAACCACTTTAATTGTCCCCACAGGGCCATTTTAAAATGTATAACAGCAGCTTAAGAACATACAAAGACAAGCCACAAGGGTGCACATTCTAAAAACACATAGTAATTTGAAACATATGCAAGTAATTTATAAAACAGATGAAAATCAACTAAAACAAACTTTGTGACAAATGTAATGTAATTTTTTGTCTTATATAAACAAAAGTAAAGAAGTTAGTGTTTGTAAATATCTTTGCTGCAACAGTGCTTCTTGGCAAAAAATCTTGGCAGCGACAACTGTAGGTAATGGCAACGCACATGGACTGCTTCGACTTTGACTACGTTTGTCTCTGTTTACCTGCACTGCACTCAGTCTGAGCCTGGAGTTAGATGCACAATGGTCAATCAATCTAAGCACACTAAAATAACCTGTGGAGTTCCCCAAGGCTCCATCCTAGGCCCCCTGCTGTTCAACATTTAGACGCTCCCACTCGCTCAAATTATAAAAAACAACAAAATATGTTACCGTAGTTATGCTGATGAGACACAGATCTACATTACCATCACACCAGGAGACTATAGTTCGATCCAATCGCTGATCAGATGCATTGATCAGATTAAAGACTGGATGTGTCACAACTTTCTTCAGCTAAATGAGGACAAAACTGAAA
>JAVQJG010009296.1:0-17152 GCA_036024015.1 Craterocephalus amniculus
GGCACCCCCCCCCCCCCCCCCACCCCCACTTATCTCTAAAATGGGCTCTAAGCATCAGATTTTTACAATAAATCCAAGTTTTATAAGTGCTTTCATACCATTTGTAATTTTTACTCACCTTACTGGGCTCCTCTTTTTCTTTATGTTTTATGTTTTTTTTTTCTTCTTTTACAGACAGGAGAATATTTTTGTGCACTCATGGTTACCAACCCCAAGAGAGAAGCCTTGCTGTGACATGTCTGGAGAATTTCCATTACAAAATTACCACATATACTGTTCTGTATGCTTACAGTGTAAACCAGAGACTCTTAAGATGAGTTGAAAATGTTTAGCTTCTCATCTAATACTGTTTAACCTTTAAACAAAGCACATTCTGACCACATGACCTTTTTAAATGACAACTTGTTTTCAACACAATATTGCCTTTGTCAGCTGTTATTACATCTCAAACATTCCATTTTTTTCACACCCCATTTCTTCATCACATTGCCATCCCTCCATTTATATACTGCACACACACTCACACACACAGATGCCACATTTACCTTTCTGCCTGCTTGCGTCTCCTCTGCGAGCGGAGAGAAATGAAAGGATTACAGCGGAATGGGTCTGCTGCTGTCATTAGAGATTGGACAAATACTCTCTGCATGTTCCTGTCTGTGGCGCTCAAGGGGACATGGCAGAGAGCAATAAGCAGAGAGAGTGCGTCCTTGTTGCTACTGTAATTACATTAAAGCCCGTATAATTCTTTGCCAAAAAACAAAGAGTCAAATGTAGTCAAATTCTTGGGAGAGGATATGTGCACGTGGATACACGTTTCACGCACGTGCATGAGGATACCTTCTAATGAAAAGAAAGTCACTGCGTGGGTTTAGATGCCTGGCTAGTTGCATGATTCTGATGACATACAATGTATGGTTGTACTGTAGCATCCTGATCTCAAAGGTCATTGGCACCTAGCACCTTTTCTCTGAGGAAAGCTTGGTTGCCATGGCCACAGCTGGGATGTATGGAGATTCAGGAAGGTGCCAAAGAAGAATAATAGCCTTCCTTACCCCGTCTCTTTTTCCCACCGTGACATGTGCATATGATACAGCACTTCTTTCCTTATTGGACACAGCACACTGTAGCTGGCTGCAGGTCACCTGCTGAGTTTAGAAAAAAACACTTCCTGTTTGTGTGACACCTGTATGATCACAATTGTGGTTTAATTTATTTTTATTTGTGAAGAAGGTATTTTTGTAATCAGAAGCGCACTTTTCTTAAGTTTGGCATTATTAGGGTAGTAGCAGAATTAGGCCAGCAGATGGAGTTTCTCCTAAAGTGAGCACCGGGTGTGGTATTCTGTTGGGAGGTGCGCATGCTCAGACAGACCACAGCTAACGTGTGTTCCTTCCTACAAAAATACAGGTTGGTAAAAGGAGTTTTCGGACTCAAAGTTATTGTAGAGTGACATAAACATATACTCTGTTATACAGATAAATATTTAGTCTGAATTTTACTAGTGTGGCTTTCCAAGGTATGCGAATTGAGTCTTTCATTACGGAGCTGTATTTACTCTGCACATGTCATGAGTTAAAGATGGCGGACCTTTGCATGTTTAATTTAGCGCAATGGGTGGCTCCAATATTGTGACTTATATTTGGTTTTATGAATAGATAATGCCAATGAGGTTCAACAAGTTGTTAAATTGTTGGTGGATTCTGACTAATTTGATACTATACTACTATACTTGATACTATACTACAACTATAAGATTATGTTAGTGAAAGATGTGTATAAATATTTGAAGTTGTTTTCCATAAAGGTTATAAAGATGCAGCTTAATTTCAGCATGAGATGTGCTGCACTAATATCTTGTAGCAAAGACTGCAACATGGTTGAGTTGTGCATATATACTCATAAAAGAACTGTAAAGAGAGATTTATTGTATTTAGTAATGGTCCATATGGTCAAAATAAGTTTTCTGGAGAAATGTGAAAGCATCTGCATTTTGGAATGTGAAATGTGTGATATAGGGCATGATTGTTAATAAATGCAGATCAGAGCCTGCCTGCCAACAGACCATAGCTAACATGTGTTCCTTCCTGCAAAATACAGACCTTCCGAAGGCCTGTAACATTTGCACTTTACCAGGCAAGGTCATTTTTGAAATAGGAGAAATAATTTTTTTCATTTATTGCTCAAATTGTGTTGTGATGCTTTCTAGACCGGTTTTTCTTTACCTAAGGATCGGGACCTGATACAACCTGATAAATCACGACAACACGAGATTGAAAACCACTGATCTGGACAAATGTTTCTGGATATTATTTTTAAAGACTAGGTTTTTCTATATTGATGCATCCATTTTTTTTAATCTCTTTGCTATTTTCTTTTTATGTGATACGGTCATTGCACATTTGATGGTAAATTTTCATTTTCCAGTGATTCAATTGTCTCTGTTAGGACAAAGTAACCAGTCAGCAATTTGAAAATGGGTAAAAAAAAGCAGGAAAAAAGATCAGGTCCAATATTTATACAATGTTTTTTTTCATCCAGATTATGAAGTTTAGAATAACTGAGTATTTAAGTGCCAGCTGTTTTACTTTCTTTCTTTGGGGAGAGATGCCAAACAGGGAGAGTCATCATGAAATAATTTCTATCAGGATCCCTTGCTGGAAGCCCTCACAGTTTATATTTTGTGGCTGTTGTATTAAACACATAAAAGCCAGTTGAAATAAAATGTCATGCACTTGTGATCACCCTGCTGTGAAGAAATAAATGATCAGTTTGTGGTCGGCTTTAATGCTGGCACAATTTAGATTTATGGATGCCAGTAATTAGACACCTCCTAGACTGTGGCGGTATCATCTTGCTTCAAATGAGAATGTATGGAAGTGATGTGATCTATTTGTGTTGGTGGGGCCAAGTGTATGTCTTTGTGTCATGCTGCAACTCTTTTCTCAGCAAGTGTGTTTGACACACACCGGATGTTTGTCTACTGAGTGCTTATGGTGGCTACTATTTCCCCCGTTCCTCTTTGCTGGGTCTTTTAGCAGAAAATAATCTTCTGTGTGCTGAGAGTGATAACAACATGCAATAGAGTCACAGATGTAACTTACAATCACTCACACACACACACACACACACTTCCACCCATACTTTCTAAGTGCCCATGCATGTTGACACATCTGTTAAGCCCATCCAAATCAGGCAATGATGCCACATATGATCACAAAAGGCCACAATGATAAGAGATCAGTTCCAAACAAAGCACAACCCACTATGACTCGGTCCTAATCTTTCAACAAGTGTATCTGTGTGTGTGCGAGTCCTTGTGTGTGTGTGGAGGGGGATATGAATGTGCATGTGTGGGACCTCATGGTTGGATAAATGGATGGCAGAACAGATTAAATTGTTCTGTTTTATGATGTATCAGTGGAATTGTGTTTTGTCAGTGCATTTCGTTTTGAGCAATATCAACTATTTGGAAAATAAATCCCAATCCACGGCCCTAAACAGGCACACGCACACAAACACATACACACGCCTTCTTGTAGTACATTACTGCAGATGACATAGCTACACTATGAATTATGATTATTCTGCTCTTGGTTTTCCTACTTGATAAGATGATTTAATTACTCTTTAGTAAAAATTAAACTAAGCATGTTGGATACTATAAGAGCAGTAAATTGTAAAGAGTAGTTAATATTACAGGGATTGTGTAACCAATGAACTGTTAGTGCAAGCCCAGAGCCTTCTTTAGAACCTTATGAGATGTGTTTTTACACACACCTTTATTTTTTTTTTGCCTCCATGTTTCATCTTGCTGCACATAATTACAGCAGGAGGACATGCCAGCCAAACATAAACACAAGCTCTTCCTGACACAACTCAAATAAATTTTCTTCTTTTGGAGTCCCCATTATTTTGTTCAGCATGTGCTGCCGCCATCTTTTGTGTTTGGTTTTCATTAGTTTTCATTTACAGCATTGTTACATTATTTTTTTGATTATTAATAGATTTATATGTTGTGTTTGTTATTGAGATGGTCATCCTTGAATGACTGACACTGCCAGAATTCTTATGTTCAGGATGATCAGAGGATGTCCAACAACAATGACTCCTTAACTTTTTTTCAGTGCAAGATGAGACCAAAATATAATCTTATCAGAGCTCTTATACTGTATGCTATAATGTTGCATTTTTTGGCTCATGCCTGGCATAAAATCTGATAATTAAAATAATATTTCATCATCAGATAACAAGCCAAGAAACTGGTGGATAGTACTTTTTTTTTTTTTTTGCCTGAATCAGATTTATTGTTGAGGTGAAACAAAAATATGTACTTCTTGCCCAATGCATGAATGTACGCTTGTCAATTCACTATCCAAGGATAGGAGGAGCACTTAACTGGCTTTTTTTGTGCTCTATTCACAAACCTGCCTCTGTCTTCCTTTATTCCTATTTTTCTACCCGGATGTCATGTTGTGTCTGAAGCCATGCCATCAGTGTTTTCTCTGTGTGGCTTTTGCATCGATATCATCAAATATGCAACATGCAAATTGATGTTTGCTCGGCACAAGCCCTTTTTTGACATCTTTCACAAATAAATGTGAATCTCAAGACGTAAAATACCTCTGTGCACTTGACACCGGAGGATCCAATCTGTACTGCAAGAGGTATGGCTACACTTCACAAGGCTGAGTGCAATCATAAAATACATTTTTTAACCTGCTTTGTGTCTGTTCCCCATCCCTTTATTAGAAAGATGATACTCTACACTTAAGTGAGAGCTGTTAAAAAGTACTTAGCAGGAAAATGGAGACATTTTTGACCATCTTTTTTATAAAAAAGATGGAAAATAACTGGGTTTCGGAGTACCAGGATAATGACTTGGGTATTCATAATTTCAGCTGTTAGTGTAACATATAGACACGTTTAGACCTTGATGCAGACATCTTCTCAGAAAAACCTAAAGTATTAGAATAAAATTACTAAAAACATGTAATTTATTGTTATCTTTTGTCTTATCATGAACACGGAAACATGATTAAAATTAAAATCCATTAAAATCCATTTCCTCTTCAGTGCTTTCCAAAGAAATAAAAAAGTGAAATCCGGAGTTCTGATTTAATTACCATGCTCAGTACAGACTGAGTGGTTATATTTAGTGATATCTAATAATCCTCATCTCAGATGGTCTTTTCTGTTTATAGCTCCATTTATGATTTGATGCTGACTTTCCTAAAAAAAACTACTTCCTCTGTTTGTGCCCACCAAATGGGCTTTGATTTCACTTTTATCACTTGTATTATCAAATTTGTCACGACACTAAATAATGTCTTATTTTCATGTTTCATTTCAAGATAGTTTTTATGCAATGGTAACTTTTATATTATGTCACATTTCGTGCCTGCAGGTGGGTCCCTTCAGGAATGCACTCCTGGGCTTTTGGCTGCTGCCAAGAGACATCAGCGGTCACTTCCTGTGCCAGTTATCTTTATTGAACTCTTTCATTATGCTTGAAATTCCAAGGAAAAGCCCATCTGTGCTCAGCTTTGGCATATTCACCAGCTTTAGGACCATACAAAATAGAAGAAGCAGTTTAATCACCATGTTAGTGCATACAGTATATTGGGCTGTTGAATGGAGAATGAAGTGAATTTCATCTTGAAGAAAACATCTTTGACTTTATTTTTAATGGAAAAACATCCCTGCTTTGCTTCATGGCTGCTTTTTACGGTTACTGCCTCAGTTGTGTATGATTGATATGCCCAATGGACAGAGATCACTGGTTTGGTTGATGACACCTCGAGCTGTTAGAAGGAAGGATGCCCATCATGTTAATCTAATAGAGAGCCGTTGGATGGTGAGTGAGATTTCATTATGCCACGTGAAGCAGATAATTCCAGAGGCCATCTGGACGTACGGAGGACATTATTCCTGTGCTGTATATCAACTTTTTCTATTCACACAAACAAAGCTATCACAGCCGTGTGCTGATGGAATTGTAAACAAATAATTGGAGGGCCTGATGTTAGGCGAGTTGTTTTGGATCTGACATAGAGGACAGCGATGAAGGTCAGCCAACTGTGACATTCTTGGCGTTGCAGTTAAGTGCAAAGTTTGTTACTATTAAGCCTAACAATCCAAATGCTAATTTCAAATGTCCATTCCCTGCCAGAGATTTTAGTTCCATTTTACAGGCTCTTTAAAAGACAAGTCCAGCTCTTGAGCACACTGAGCTACAGTTCATGTTACACTAATTACTACCCTTATTAGCATTCTAGTGGAACACAAAAATTAGCATAGCCATTAAAAGCATAAGGATCCCCTTTGAGGGGAAAACATATATGTTAAAGCCATTTTTTTCCTCCAGTCTGTTGTTTTTAATCTGGTTTTCACCTTTTAGCTTTGGCAGACAAATGTAAATTGTGCCAAAAGAGGACAATAATTAAGAGTTAGTGGTGTGCACACGCTGCGCATTCATTCATGAGGTTGGTAATTCTGCTAATTGTATTTAGTAGAGATATCCATTATGGTGTTTGCTGCCTGAATTCAAGTGAACACAACTAACAACCCAGTGACACATCAGCCTGTTGTTGTAGCTGAGCCTTACAGGCAGTCAACATGCAAAGATTTGGAGACCTGAGTGAATGGGTGTGTGTTTGACTGCTACAGCTAATATCTGAACTTTAAAATTAATAATACAGAAAAAAAACTGCCCTAAAAAACATGGTGGCACACATGAATTTTTTAAATATGGCACACTAAACAATTCTCCAGTGCTGACCTGTTGCTGCATATATCATTATTGAATAAACGAACATGCCTCTTATTTACAAGATCACTGCTCTTAAGATGTATGTATCAGAATTATACTGTACATGGTCCCTGGTGGAGGCTGGCAGCCTCCCTCTACATAAATATTATCTGTATGCCCCGACTCTGTGCTACTCCCCGCTCTGGTGACTTGCTCTTACAGTACACACAGGGGAGCCTCTATTGATTTCTTGAAGGCCTTAATGCCAGCTTCTTTAGCTCTCTGAAATCACATTTTCAGAAATGGGCCTACCTCTTTTGGCGTGCAACATTCTTTCTTGTCCGTTGTGTCACTTGAAGGATGCAGAAATCTTACGTAATTTAGCTTTTGTTAATGGACTCTACCACTATTTCATATATGATAATACAACCATGAATTTGTGCAAAAATGTTTCCATTAATTTATTCATTCACAGACGGTGAATGAGTAAAGGTAAGAATTTTATAGGTAAAATTAGATGCAAAACGTTTTTGTTTGGTATAATTAGCAGTATATAGATTTACTTCATTAATGGACAGCAGTGCTTATTGGCACAAAACTTAGAACGAGCGAAGGAAAATAGCAAAATGTAAGCAAAATCATTTACCTTAACTACAAAAAACAAAACTCTAAATATTCTTCATAAAGCTGCTGTATCGAGTCAAAGTGTTTGCATGTTTTTTTCACACACTCCAGCTGTCAGCGATGACGAGGCATCAGTGTTAGCTCGGTTGTTCCTGACGGCAGGATATATGTGAAAACAGAAGCGGGGGGGTTGGCAGGGTTGCAACCATTCTTCTCTCTTTGATAGAGGGCAAATGTAAATGTCAGCGACGTCTGAAAAAGAAAGGTCTTCTAGTCTCTGATGCTACATGCAATAAGCTGTGACAGATGGAAAAAAAGGCATCGCAAGCTTCAATTTATCGAGGCAAAGCCGAGAGGGGAAGGAGTAATAGAAGGGAAAATGAAAAAGTGGAAACATGGAGAACATGGCTGGATTTGAAAATTGAAACCACTGTATTGGATATTTACATATGGAAAAGTGTCAATAAATGAGTTGGACTTATCCATTCAGGGAGAAAAGGTGTCAGCTTCTGTGGCTGAGGTCTGAATTGTTCTGATCTAAAAAAGCTATTAAACTATGTCAACATTTTTTTTTAAAAACGTGACAATATCAGTTTAATATCCTGTTTGGCTAAATCTTTGTTGGCCATCCATTTTCAAGAAAATCTTATACTGACTTTGCTTGACTGCATATTGATTTATAATTACTGTGAGGGGTTTAGCTCATTTGGGACCATCAGTTTTGCTAAAGTTGTCATACTGCCAACAAAGACTGAACTCCAAAGGGCTATACCTGATATTATTTTAATCTTTCTACATGGTATTTTATGTGGTAAAAGATAAATCTTTAGATAGAATCTTTACAATTTTTAGCTTTGGTGTGACGCTCTTTCTCTGCCAATGGGGTCAACTTTAGTAACATCCGGATTCCGATCAGCCAGTAAGAGCATTCCTCTAAGGAATCTGGAAGTTTTGGAAGTTAACCCCATTGACAGAGAAAGAGAGCGTCACGCCAAAGCTAAAAACTAGTCGCTATCGCTAAAATGTCATGGAGTTGTACATATGCGCAATAAATGAGTCATTCAATTTTATGGACTTAAAAGGGGTAAGTCCGACTTCCCCCTTTTACCACATAATATAACGTGCAGAAACTGTTTTTATTAGAAAGAATAAAATAATATCAGATATGGCTCTTTTAATTGCCGTAGTTTCTAAACGACACAAACATTGACCAGTTGAGGTGATTCATAAATTAAAATGATTCGTTGTAATTTCATCCACATTTCAGAGTCACTGCGGATTTACAAACCTCAGTCTGAGCATTAATTTAAAAAAAGGTGTTGGCAGAAGTCTTGGCGTATGTCACAGCTTCCTCCCACCTCAACAAAGGCAAATCTAGAATAATGTTAGCACCTATTTAATTTATTTCTTCATGAGGGTAATTGAAATATTAACACAGCTTGTTAGACACCAGAGACTGACTGTCTTAAATGTTCAGAATCTGTATGGCTCACCAAGGAAATCATGTCACATTTACACATAGACTCCATTCATCACCACATTACCACCATGTTTGGTAAAAATGTATCACAAAGATCTCTGGGCCTGTTTCTCCCCCACCCCCCTTGCGACTACAAATGCGAAGAGTTTGTTGATGTAGGATAAATTAGCAGTGGTTATGGAGGTCTGCCACGTAATAATACACAGCTCAGACTGAGAAAATGGTTAAAAAAAACAACCCTCTAAAAAACACATAAAGAGAAAGAACAGGAGCATATGGTAGAGCAGGAAGCACAGAAGCCACAGGTGAGGAGAGAAGGAAAGATGTGGTGTGAGAGTGCTTTAGAGAAAAGAGGATTTAGGGAGGGAGGGTAGCTTAGCCACGACAGCTGGATGTGACTGGTACCAACACAACCTGGCATGTTTGAGAGAGAAATCTGAAAGAAGGTGTGTGCAGAGGAAATCAGAAGCACAGCACACCTCTGAATGTGTGAATTGTTTGATCTAAACTGGCACATGGCTTCCAGCTCACCTACATGTCTGCATGCGTGTGTGTCACTGTGCGATTTTAATTGCTGTGATATGCATTTCCTCATACTGAATGTGCTGCGGTGTACCTTGGAGAGAGTCATTTGCTGTGGCTGGCTGGGGAACGAGCAAGAACATGACAAGTGTGTGCCGCGCTTGTTGCGGGGTATTTCTCAGACAGTTGGGGGAGACAGGCCTGAGGAGTATTGGGGTGGAGGGTGGGAGTACTGGGAGGCCATGTGCTGCTACTGTCACATGTCGCGTTTGGCACGATGGCGGGCGAGCGGCAGGCGGGCGAGGAAATCACCACCTACTGAGAACTGTGGGCGTGGGGAGGGGGGTGGGGGGGTGAGCAGAATGGCTGTGGAGCTGGCGCATTCTCCTCAGGCTTTATCAGGGAGGAGAAAATAAAACATGGAGAGATAGATCTGCCACTAGCAATTACTCTCTTTGTGTACAAGAGGGGACAAAGATATATATCTGTGTATGAAATACATACGAGCCACATATGTAAACATTGTCAGGGTTGTTTATTTTGCTTTTGCTAGTTTATTATGTGAATATTTACATAAATCTTTAAAAATGCAATGATTTTAGTTTTGTGTTGATATAATGCCACAGCTAGATTTAGATTTTTTAGATTGATGATCTATATTTGATCAATGCTTAAATTGAATTTTGAGCCCATTTGAGAGCCGTGGTCTGTAGAGTTATCTAAAATTGAGTATTCTCTGCATTGGTCCAAAAATGACGAGTGTTTATCTAGAATCTGATAAGCATGTATGCTATGAATTATTTTTGAATGGATTCCATGGCTTTCTTTTGAAATGTCTCCAAATTTACATTCAACTACAAAAGCAAGATATCTGGAAAAGGGGGGAGGAAGAAATAAAAATAAAACAAAAAATAAAAAGCCAGGCTGAACATTTAAATCCTTTATTAGCTACTTCTACTTCTTGTCAAACTCCTATCCATTTTCTATACCAATTAGTCCAACTCAGACCATCCCAGTAATTAGCAGGTGAGTGGCAGACTGCACCCTGCAGAGGTCACCAGTCTATTAAGAGGCCAGCCTGTAAAACAGTAAACACAAGTGTTGGTTATCTTCTCTGACAAAACTAAACAATTGGAGGCTGAGGAGTTAAAAAAACAACCTTTAGATACTGTTAATACACCCCCAGGAGAAGATTTGTTCTGACCAGTTGGTAATCTGTTATGTTATTGCATTAAAACAATGTCAAAAACAATGTAAAGCTGTAATGTGTAATGGTGAAAAATGTGGTTGTAATCACCCAATGATATGATGTGCAGCATCGGTGGTAAAATTAGGTCATAAAGGCATGGTTGAACTTTTCAGAGATCACCGATGATGTCAAGTATTGGCAAGCATCACAGGTGAGATCTCTCAGGATGCAAGATAAATGGAAATATACGGGCAAAATTTCAACATGTGGTGCTCAAAAACACTCCAGCATGTCCAATTCCGAGGTGTTACTACATACTAGTGTTGCAGTTATTATAACACATTTTTGAAGTTTTGCATAGCGATGTAAGCTATGAACTGTGAGAGGATGACACCCTGACAAAATGACACATGAAAAATGCCTGAAGCATCATTCTATTTATATACATAGCCTTGAAATCATGGCGTCACTACAACATTATTTGCCATTGAATCCGGCTCTTCCCCTCTAAAAGGGAGTAGATAAACAATTCCTATGTGTTCGCTGAAAAGCCAAACAAATACCACCTTTCATTCAAAAAGGACCCAGGATATTCCTAAACACACTTTGACTGGACAGATTTTCTAAATAATGAAAACAGTTCAAAGCGGTGATGCAGCCAGGATGTTTTCCATGCATTCAAGCATCACTTCACATTGAAAAGTTAGTAAGGATTTTTTGCTTGATAATGATGTGGAATTACAGCCCACTTACTGTAATATTTTAGTTGAAACTGAAAATATCCCCAAAAGAAGACTTAATTGACTCCTGTTTGAATTGGTATTCTCAATCTGTTCTGATGAACTGATATTCTGCTTCAGGTGGCCTAATGTGTAAGCTTTAACTCAATGTATTTCTGGATAAAATTAAATTAAAATAACCAAAACATTATAACAATTCTTTCACTAACCCCTGACCATTAACAGCATTGATAATTTATTATTATATAAATCAATTGTTAATAATTTTAATGATAATTTTTCAATCTTAGGCTTAATAATCCATTAAACATCGTCCTCCTTCAGGTTGAGAGTGAAATTCATAACATTCTATACATAAAAAGCTGGTTTACTAGTCAAATCCCTAATATAAAAAGATCAGAATTGAAAGATTACCAGTTTTTGCATCACTGACTTTAAGGAGTTGCTTGACTGCATGCTGCAGATGTTCATGCCAGCTTTCAATGGAAATGTAAACAGTTTTCTTCAAATCACTATGCATACCCTAAAAAACCAAATTGATATTCTATTCCTTGAATCTGTGTTAACAGTTACCCAATGTGTGTATTTAACTGGGAGTATCACATACCAGTCAACTAGCAGCATCATTTTTAATGAAAGGAAAGGGCACGATCTGGACCACTTGATAAAAAACAACTTGTTCAGTAAACCAACAACATGATTCCAGGTATTTCATAAAGATTACTTACTGTGATGTTCCCTGAAGTTGTGCTGGCTAAGATTAGGAATGTGTCTTCACTGAAACCTTGCACACAGCCTGGCTACTAATTTGTTTTTACTGTAAGCTACTGCAGTGATAGACAGAGTAACAAGATTGGGACTTTATATCAGCTGCCTGATATACAGTGGACAGTGAACACAGTGGACAACATTCAGATAACAGTTATCCTGGGTCCTTGACATGAAATGTATGTTATCTAGAATACTCAATTGGCATGCATTTGCTGTGTACCTGCACTGATTTTGAACTTTGTTGAATCCTGTTAACAATGCAACCGTTTTCAAACAAAAGGTTCTGCCTATATGATTGTGTGGAGTGTATCTGCATTCAACAGACAGCTGAAATACAAGAAATCTGCTATTAACCATGACCAACAACACAGTTTTTTAATGTTTGACTACATTATTTCTGACCCTCCTTAAAGATTTATATCCTCAGTTATTGAAACAGCATCTAGTAGAGCTGAGTCTACCACAGAGAAATATTGAAAGATGGGCTGATGAAATACAGTAAAATATGATTTATATCTTTGAATTTGATCACACAAACCTTAAGATTTAACTTACATCTGCCACATGTATAGCTTATTTTCAAAAAGTAATCTTTGAACTCTGCAGTTTTGTCAGGCGCTGGCCTTTTTAAAATAATGTCCAATCTAATTTCAATCGAGAGGCATCTTAAGGCAGATCAAAGGAACCAGATACATCTAGGCTCGCTGTGTCACAAAAAGGAGGAATACATTCAGTATGTAAATGAATTATTTCTGCATTTCAGATTTACTTTAGAAATAATCTAAAAATGGAAAATACAGTGCAAGACAGAGTGGGAGAGAAACACCTTAGGAAAAGTAAAATTAAGAATGGCAAAAAAAACAAACAAAAAAAAAAAACAGGGAGCTTTTTAATTTCCAGAGGAAACCTGACTGTGTGCATTCATGCCTTCTTGAATGTAAAGTGCACGTCAGTGTGTTCAGCGCATGCATTAATATGCAGACAAGGTTCCCATAGAAACACCTGGCTTTTTTTAAACGAATAAAGACACAGCGCTGCCTCCCCCACGTCTCTTTGAATACTTATAGTTTCCTATTACCCTTTATTCCTGCTGTTTGATCCTCGTGGTAGCCAGCGGTCCACGTCCCCCCTTACTTCTACAACATCCCTCGTTCCCTCTTTAATTTCTTCCTCCCCATAACTCTTAACCCTCGTCCCCACCGCCTCTATCTTCTGCCTGGTAATGATGGATGTCTGCTGTGCGTGGCATACCGCAGCCTGGAGGAAACATTCTGTCACGCATCATCATTATGCGCCCAAGGACGCCAGCTTTTAAGCCCAGAACCCCGGTGCTGTCACGTCCCCTGATTATAGTGTAAGAGATCGATTAACCCTCAAGTAGAAGCAGCCATTTTCACCATGATGGCTGGCTCCCACCACTCTCTGGAGGAGAGTCAATTTGTAAATATTTGTCTTTCGTTCACTCCACTCTGCATCAAACCTGTTGCAATATTGATTAGCACACGCACAAAATCAGTGCCTTCCAGATAATGCTTCTTTTATTCACATGTATCTCCGCATAAGAGGGTGGAAACATGAATAGATTCTCTTGCATAGGATTGCATCAAGCGGTAACCTCCCAACTACGAAAAGTGATGCCTATGTGGAAGTGCAAAAAATTGTTGTTCCATCCTCATCCGCTAGTTGTTGCCTGCAAAACCGAGCAATTTCCTATTGGCTCCCATGTTAAAAAGGGCGACTTTACAGCGGAATTAAACATGTGTACAATTTGGTTCAAAAAACCATTTTAGGTTTAAAATGTCAGGTTTACCCTCATGAAAACTGTGGGGGGAGTGAAAAAAATTCTAACTCATTCATTTAGATGTTATTTGATCCTAAAATTGCTCATTAATTAGGGGCGTGTCCTTTTGAGTGGCAGGTGTCAGATATACAGAAAAATGAGGCCTAGCGTAGCACAACCGGGGTTTTCAACCGGTTTAACAGTGCTTTGTGTCTTTAGCCTGCCTACCTCTGTTAGCTGGTTAGCTCTCGTTAGCTCCCGTTAGCCCCGGTTTAGCTTTGTTAGCTCGTAGCTCGGAGTTTGATGGGTGCCAATTATCCCTCCCCTGCATGCAGTTACAGGAGACTGTAAGTGTGCGCTCATAACCCCATTAATGGTTGAACATTATTCTGTCAATGGCAACTCAATAAATTGAAAAAGATTCAACGTGCAGCTCTGCTTTCCTAAGGATTTTGAAACACCTACATATTCCACATGTGGGCAAATGTTTCTGTTTGACAGTTTCTAATGAGAACGGGCTGCACTTTTGATCTTTTCAAGCCTGTCAGTGTTTTTAGAAAGTGTACGGTATGGAAGGTCATGTGAAACAATGTTATCCAGTTGACACATAAGAAAAAGATTTAAGAAGTAACATTTGTTTAGCACACCGAAAACAAAATACACAAGAAATGCCCGCCTGATCTTGTGCACCGAAATAGAAAACCCAGGGAAGAAAAGAGATTTCTTGGATCTAATCTGCTTCTAACTTTCCCTCAACAGAGCATTAGACTGCATGGCAAAGTCTGAATGAGAGTCAGCCCTTGTCTAATCTGCTGATTTGACCCTGGGTGAGATTAAGGGTTATGGTTTAGAATGAGGGAGAAAAAGAGAGCGAAAGAGAGAATAGATGAGATGACACAAGTGCTGATACAAGACAGGAAGGCAGCTGAGTTGATTAGAAAAGGGGAGAGAGAGAAAAAAACCCTGCTGTCTGTGAAATGTGTAAACTTGTGGGGCCATTTGAGGTGGAGCTTCTGGTAATGTACAAATCTTGGTGCATGTCAAAGAGTTCTGCTCTCTTTTAATGAAGACATTGAACACCTTTCCTAAGGACTCCCATTCACACAGCTGTACTTATTTAACAGGCTGAACTCTCTCAGTATACATTGTCATTATAATATAACAACTGCTAAGCATAACTTGCATTATTTGAATACTGCTGTTTCTACTGTAGTAACATCACGGCCTGATGGGTAAATATCAAAATAATTTACATTTAGACATTGCATGTCATTTAACATCCAGTCTTCCCTTAACTTCTGCTGCATATCATAGATATATCTTTGTTTATGAGTCCCATGTTTTGTGATATTACAGAGATCCTTGTGTATCTCTTGTGTAGTGGTTATGGAGCAGATCTTTGTGAGCTGAGACGGGGGCAGCTCACACATTAAGAAGGATTACCCTGTGTGTTTAAGAACCCGCTGGCAAGCAACTTCCCCCTTTTAGTGCTTTATTTGTCTAGCCGGGTCAAGCCTATTCATTTGGCTCACATCTGCCATAAGTGCAGGAGTGGCGTGGTTTATATATAGCTCCAATTCAAACCACAGTCTTCTGCTTGGTAGCAGTAATTTTGTGTTTTATGGTGTAAACATACAGCGGCATCCCTACTGTTTTCCGCTTTCCTCTTTATGTACTTTTCCTTGCCTTTTATCACTTTATCTTAGCATTTTCTCTTATACACTCTTATTCCTTGTGCTTTCTGACAACTTATAGATGGCTTATACATTTATGGTTGCATATGTTTGTTTGGCTTCCTTTATTTCTCTTCTCACTCACTGGGTTCAAAGGACAAGCAATACATATTTTCTCACCACACAAAATACTGTGTCCAAATTGCTGCATCCATGAAAACATGAACAAAGAAGGTCTATAAATTGTGTTTTTTTCGACACGTTTGAAGCACGACTAACATGGAATGTTTTTTAACCTGCAGGGCTTAAACAGAGGGAAACTAATGAGCTGGGATTGCTTCGGAAAAATGTGTGTGTTTTTTTTTTTTTTAGGTGTCTGCAATCATGAATTTCATCTGAGTGTGCACGAGTAGATCCTTGTTTATTTTATGAGTGTGTTTGAGAGACATAAGAAGGCTGCTCCTGCAGTGTTTACACATTGCTGTTTGGAAAAAGCAAGCTTTGTTCCAAAGTTTTATTAACTCTGTCAGCTATACCTAGAGCCATGTAGCTGTAGTGTGAAAAGATGTAAAAATAAACAGAAGAAAAATAAATAAAAAGATAATAAAAAAGCGAAAATAAAGAGAATGGGGATGTTTGCAAGACCATACACACACCTGAATCCACCCAGGGCAACGCTTTTCTGGCAGCTGAGGCTGAAGTGCAGCCCACAGACAACCAAAACCAGGCACGCACAAACCTCTGTCCCTTTCCACCCACACACACACACACACACACACACTCTTCTCTCTTAGCTCAAAGCCTCAACAAGCCAGGCCCCGTTCCACACCAGTGGCGAAAAAGATGGGCAGCGCAGCTGACACTTGTGCTGAAGAGAGGGAGAGCAAACACAGCCAGCTCCCCCCTCCTTTCCCCCTCCCTTAACAAGTGCTGCTGTTGCTGCTGCATTTCTAGTCCTCACCACTTCTGCTAGTCACTTAACATTTTATAACAGTAATGCACAGAAGCTCTCCTGGGCTAAAAGTCACAGCTCTGGTTTATTTATCAGACCTGACCAATTTAGCTGGAAGTGGTTGGCAGATTTCAAGCTAAGGAGAGAGATTTGTTTGATATATGATATATTCAATGTATAGTTTAGTGGCATTGTTTTTTTAATCACAGCTTTCCCCAAACACAAAAATCAATCCTTTGCACTGCTTATCTACATATAATTTGATGCCGCATCCGAACATGGCTGGAATTTCTCGTTTGTGCTGATGGCTGCACGAGGTTGGACATGTAAAGTTGTCTGGTGTCTTATTAATGATCAAACAGCAGTGGTAAATTTAGATTGGCTTATGATGAGCTGTGTAGAGTAAACCTGGCCGATCGTGTCATTGCTGCAGATACATCAGTAATAGGTTTAATATTGTTGCCTTTTTAAAAGTCATATCCATATATTTTTTTCACGAAGTAACTCATGTTTGAAAATTACTGTAAATGATCTGCAGGGAACTTGCAGGTATTTAAAGGAGAAGTCCACTTTTTTGCAAGTGGGGCCTTAATTGTGATGTAAACTGAAGTGTACTGGACACCTATGGTACTTTTTGGAGATTTGGATCCTTCCCTGAGATATTTGCTTC
>JAVQJG010009310.1:0-17844 GCA_036024015.1 Craterocephalus amniculus
AAATTAAGAGTTTCAGAACAATGACAGCCACGGTCTGGAATTTAATAAATGAATGGACATAAACAAAAAATAGAGGAGGCTGTGCTTCCCTTTGCTTCTGGGAGAAAACGCCACTGCCCAGTATTTGTAGTCCTTACTTAAAGACAAGCATTTTAACCCCTGACATGTCACGGTCTGCAGGTTTTCCTCTGTTGCAGTCTTTGCTTGTAAGTCTTTGTTGTTCACATGACTTCTGTCTTTCTTCCTGTTTTATTTTGTTGATTTTACTCCCTTGTGTTCTTTTCACTTTACTTTCTGTTCCTTTATTCTAACACCTGGTTTTCTTTTGCTGATCACCTCGTCTGCTCCCCATTATGTCAGTTCCATGTGTATTTTGACTCTTGGTTTTCAGTCGATTCTTATCAGATAATTTTTCATGTAACCCCATATTTCAGTTCAACTGTATTGCCCAGTTTTTGCGTTTTATTATTAAAATCCCAGTTTCCACTTCTATTCAGCTTCTATTGGGTTCATTCCATGACCTCATCCTCTTGGGTGTTGATATCAAAATCTGAATACCAAGAAACAATTTATTAAAACCATGTCAATGATGCTGTGTATGCTGCATTGTTGTAAATTGATTATGTTTCTGGCTTGCAGTAAGAATGGTTCTGGGTTGTTCTATGAATTATCATAAAACAACCATCATAGTCTGTTGACATCTGTTTGATGAGACTGAGGAACCAGGGGGCAACACAACCTTCAAGGGGTGAAACTGAAACTCAAAGAAAGCTGAGAATTTTTATTCCAGATAAGTTACTAAAGTTATTGATGGTAAATTAATAAAGATTGGTTTATGAGATATTTGATAGTCACTTTCAGAGAAAAATAACATTTGAAAATGGAGTCAGGCTGTAGGTCCCCTTCCCTGAATTCAGTGTATCTTCCTGCTTCTTTCTTCACACACTGTCCCTGCTAGGAACAGGAAAAGGACATTTGTCCAGATGTACGTGAGAAACATGAGACTGAGAAGTTCAAGTTTATTTATATAGCACACTTAACAACAATCAACAGATTGCCCAAGGTGAACAACTGACCGAGATGGCATGAGATGCACTTGAAACAAAGTCAACTTCAAATAATACCAGAGACAAAATACATACAATAAAAATGTGAAAGGCAAAGAATATGTTAATATTTCTGTCCCTGTTTTTAACAGTAATACCAAAAAGGAAGAGAAAGAAGAACACGAAACACCAAAGTTTATTAGAAGACAACACTTGTTAGGATAGAGGAAATCGAAGTTTATTTATATGCTTTTCTGCCACTTTTAACTGATTCTTAATTTGGGGAAGAACACAAAATCCTACACTTGATTCACAAATAGTGTCTCAAACTGTAACCGCAGCATGGCCAATTCTCAAAGCACTGTCACAGTTCACGGTGATGGTGTTATATAATGAAGCAGCTTCACTCTTGACACCTTTTTTCCCCTCTTCTATTCTTATAGGATTCATTATTTAACGTAGAAATCCCTCCTTTTATCTCTCATAAGCTCTGAAAATGAGGCCATGTAGTTTCATTTAAGGTTTCTCAATCTTTTTTTACATGCAAACACCCTTCTTTTAATCTGTTTTGTCTCCTGTGTGGAGCCCACGCTGTGTATGCTGATGAAGCTACACTTTCATTCACTTTATTCCATCCAAAGTCGCCATTTGTGGTATTAAGACCAGAGAGAAAAGAGGATAACATGAGCCCATACCTGTAGATTTAAAAAAATTTTGTTCAAGTAAAAATGAGCTTATAATCATGCCTGCTGTAATGTGAAGATGGAGAAACACTCACATATGAAACACCTCTATTGATTGTTTTGGCAAAATTTTTGGTTTAATTGTAGCACCACCGTGAGGCCGATTAGTGTATTACACTGAAGATGTTCACAGTCACAACCTGGAGAGTTCCTCCTAAAAATTCAACATTTCCAACAAAAGAAGCCATATATTAATCATAATGACTTTATTTATGCGTAAACACATAAATCTACACAGCATACATCAGCAGACATGGCTCTAAACTATAAATATGCAGCTCTGACACATGTAAAACCTTTAGAGGACCTCAGTGTTAAAGAGTCTTAGTGAACCTTTTCAGGTCTCGCTGGGGTTGGTTTAAACGGCTGACCAATTGGGATGAAAAGATATTTATATGTTTTTACCAGACACATGCGCAAGTCTTTGATGAACTGTTTTCAAAGCCTGGCTCACACAAATTGTTATCTGCTACTGGAAGAATGCCTGAGGAGCGCTGCCAACACGTCGTCTGAGGGTTTGAATGGATGTTTCTGCAATCACTGCTTCCTGGTATCCTTGTTAAATGAATCTAAAGAAGATGGAGAAGTAACTGAGTTTGGTTTAATGCTGGCTAAGAGATTTAACTTAAGTACTGCTGACTTATGTCAAAAGTCATCAATAAGAACAAGAAATAGTCAAAAAAGTGAAACTAAAAAACAGCAACCTGACTTTTATAGGTTGGTTGTTTTATTTTTACACCAAGAACTCTTCTCACTTTGCTGAGCAAAATGTTCAGAAATAAACCTAGTAGTAATATATCTTAGAACAAAAACCTGTAATATCTGCAAATGATAAATAACCTGTTAGTACCTGTTTTGTAATAAAACACACCAGTAAACTAATTGGTATAAAATGTCCATTTTATGAAAAATTACTTAGCTGTAATAGATAGTCAATAAACTAGTAAAAAAAAGCTTTTTTTCCTATTCTCCCCCCTTTTTTTTACACCAAATCTACCAAACAGCCTACATCTTCATAAAAGGAGTGATAATGAATTGTGTGAATATTTACAGGATTTAAATGACAGAAAACAGTAAAGAGAAGGTGGCCTGATGTCTGCCTGAGAAAATATTGTTTCATTTTTAGCACAGTAACTCAGGTCTTCCAAAATGATAACTGCATGCTGCAGATTAGCCACCAGGAAGATACAAATGTAAAGAATGTCAAAGCTTTAAATGCCCGATCTTCAGTGTTTTTCTTTCACCAAACACATATCTGACATAACTAGTCAACTCTTAGCAAATCTGCATTTGAGCATGATAACAACAAAGTTGTAATATTCCTTTAAATGGCGGCATAATGGGAAAGTCCCTTCGAAATAACTAGTCTAGAGTAGTCACTCGATGAACTGCTCATTCTTTATTAAACAAAATAAACATATTACATAGAATTGAAATATATGAATTAATTATAATTACGCCAACCACTTGATTGAAAATCAAATATTTTGTCTTTTTGGACCTTTTGGATGCATCCCAAATGATGAAAAGGGACCAACATCTGATGTATTACTAAAGACAGTTTTCTGCAAGAGATTCCTCAAGGACAACGGCTTTAAGTCTTCAGGTTCATCTTAATTTAAGGCACACTGAGATCTTTTGGTACCAACATTTCCCATCTTTTTTTGCCAAAACCCTCCCAAAGACTCAGCACTTAGTTTCTCAGATGAATAAATATCTTCCCCAGAGGGGAAAAGAGATCTTAGCTCTCCTCGTTATCCTGTACAAACTAATTGCGTTGCTGTGGAAGACGCACATACAGCCATAAACAGAAGTAAAATAGATAGCCTGGTTATTTCACCAGATCAACACTATCACTGAGCTTTTTCCTGTTTTCCACTCTGAATAATCGCTCTGCTGGAAAAGTGAAGAGGAAACACATGCAGTGGATGGAGAGACTCCAAATTAGCTGCAATTTGGTGGAAAAGAAATCAAACTGGGATACATTCAGGAGAGTTGTGGTGCTGCCGGTTCACATCCAAGTATTTTAAGGTTTTAATATGTTTGTGATGGCTCCCAGAAACCCACTGAAGTGGTGTGGTGTGGACGGGTTCACGCGAGCCATATGGTTGAATTATGAGCTGCAAAGGTGATGCGAGATGGTTTATGTTGACATTATGCAACACAAAGTCTAATCACAACATCTGGCGCTCTTAATAAACCTGAGCAACAAGAATTGTGCTGCATGATTAACAGACTCTTATCATTTTAAATATATGCTATATCTTTTCCCTTCAGCAATCCTTCCTGCTTTCTGGTTATTACTGTTCATTAAAAATGCATCGGTTATAGCTGGTGTACACAACCTGCCTGCAGCCGTAATCAGAAGGCAGCCTGCAATGATGGATGGATCCATGCATAATGACGGATAACTTGTCATATGCAGAGTGGTTGTGTTTTTTTTCCTAAGTTAAAAAAAATTCTATAGTGAGCTCTTGTAAACATGAAATACACTGATGAAATTGGGAAGCAGTAGCAGTTCCTGCTCCTGTTCCTTCTGTCCTTGAGCCATAAGATTTACGACGCAGGTGTGTTGTTTCATGTCAAACCTGCGAGAAATGGTCTTTATATTGTCCAAATCCTCGGTAAAAGTCCAGATTAAAGCATGGTGAGAAGATGAAGGAAGTGAGCAAGAGAAGTGAACTCATGACCGGAGGGAAGTTCAAAAGTTCAGCAGGGAGTGTGGGGGCGATGCAAGCGTCTGGCATTCAGCAGCGACCTTCACATTTTATGAGCTACCGATGCCATTTGTAAAAGCTTCATGCTAGAAATGGGTTGTTTCGGAATGAGCAGCTAATTTTATGGTTTAGAGGACAAGAGTTTGAGCTGGATTTTTTGTGGATCTTGCTGTTAAAAGATTATAATAATACCAAAATGCAAGAAACCGGACTTGCAGCTCCAAATAACCAATGAAGGTGGATAAAGAGGAAAAGATGCAGATGGAGTATTATGCAGCAGGAAGGTTTAAAAAGAGTTGCAAGGAGTTCACATAACAATTAACCTTGTTATGCTCTTAAAATCACTCCAAGTTGACCAATAACAGCTTCTATCAAGGTCAAATTTCTATCATTTTCAGTCCACATATCCAGCAACGGAAATAATGTGCAAACATTTGCTGCTATGCTCTGAGTCAACATTACAACCTCAGCCTTGTGGAAGAGAGGCATCTTCCTCTCTGGGTGCAGGTAGCGCAAGCAGAAAGTAAAAAAGCTAAAAAGGGGTTGATGAGAGTGCTGCTGAGCTGAAATGACAGAGGAGCAGACACAGAAACAAAGAAGAGGCAGAGAAAAGGGCTTTTCAACAAAGCTGCCTCATAAATCAAGGCGGCAGATCAAGAGTTGCTCCATCTTTATGAACTCGGCAGCGAGCCTCCAGGGAGGCGTATTAGGCTGAAATGGTTACGAATATGTCATGTTTTGTTAACTGGCTGACATCTTCTCGTTTTTTGTTTTCTGTTTTTGTTGAGGTTATTCCAGGTAACCAGCGGCGTTGAGCATTTTCCCGGAAATCTGAAAGGAACATCTACGGGAAAGTTTGTGTATAAGAACTATTTTAATTATTTAGAAACCTTTCTCATGCAAAAAAACCAAGAATCTAATTAAGGTTTCTACTGCAATTTCCCTCAAGAGAAACCAAAACACTTTCCTGCCTTACTGGACTGTCTGGGAAATGCTCTGAAAAACCTCCAGCTGATCCAAAATGCTGCATCATTGCAGGTAGCAAGGATTTGATCAAATTCAACCTCTCCCCCCTTCTGTTTCTAAAAACGGGCTAAAGAGTATAGTGAGGAAACAATATCTGTTCCTTGGATCTGTTCACACCGGAGGCCAGCCCACACAAGACCGCAGAGCCACTGAGATCAGGGGAAGTAGAGGCCCACACCACAACCACAGAAAGGCAGTCCCCACAGAAAACAGCAACCCCTCAGACTGAGCAGACATTGACCTTCCCATCATTGGCGACATGTTAAATCCAGGATAGGATTCAGCTTGTTTTTACATACATGTATAGCACTTCATGAACAAGCTCTATCATATCTTCAGTATCTCATAGATTGATTATTTCCTCGTAAAGTACTTTGCTCTCAGACTGCACATTTACTTGTAGTTACTGGAGTTTCTGAAAGTAGAATGGGAGATGACCGTATGGAACCAGATTCCAGTTTGGGGTCAAAGAGCAGATACCTGCTCTCTATTTAAGATTAAACCTAAAACTTTCCTTTTTGATGAAGCTTCTTGCGGGTGATGCGTCCTTTTATTAATGCTAAATATACAGCATGACTAAAGAGAGGCTAATTTTTTCTCTGGCTGTTGTCCTCTCTGTCCCGTCCCTCCTACCCCTATAGGGATGTTTTCCCTCTCAACTGTACAAGCTAAAGTTGTGTAGAATCCTGCCTTCTCTCCCCAGTACAGTCATGACTAAAGTGCCACCCAGAACACCTACGCCCTGATCTACTGCCGTAGATCTCATCAATAACAAAGATGAGACGATGCATTCACTGCCAGCATAGTGCATGGGGACTGATCTGATCCTGAATACAAAGAAGGAAGACACAGGAGATTATCTCTGAATACAAGAAGACAGTCCACCCAGACGGTCCAGCTGACCTACTGCTGCACATCTCGGTCCTCTAACTACTCTGTGGTGGAGACAAACAGCCTGCAGGGAGTGATTAAAGGAACCAAACGGATTGTCAGATCTCCACTGGCCAGGATGGACATCTAATCCAGAGATCGGCAGGGACCCCACACACCAGGGACCCCCTCCCTTTTCCACCTTTCCACGATAAAAAGAGCAAAGCTAAACCTCATCATTGACACATATAAATTGTAAAAAGACTTTTCCACTGAATAACTAACGGGTCAGAAAAGTATTTAATTAATTTTGTGTTTGTTGTTGTTTGTCTGATAGTTAACATTTCAGCACAATTTAACTTTCCTTTAGATAGATGTCGTCGGAACACAGTCCATTTTCTAAGATGGATCTTGCTAGACTGCAGTCATGTTATCTCAACATATCTGAATTAAGTTGTTGGATTTGTAGCAGATTTCATATGATTAAATGAGTTTCACTTTGAAAACATGAAATCATTTGGTTCAAATTACATCTTAGACTCTTGTAAATATAAAACAAACATTCGGTTTCAATTCTTTCATTTTAGTTAAGGACCACAGGAAACACTTGGGCTATCTCTGTTGGGATGCATTTAAATAATCTTAGCATAGCTTTGGGCAGAGCTCTATAAAGTCTGAATGACAAGTCAGAGGAACAGGAAAGAGGAAACCAAATTCGGTACTCTCACACAAACACATCTGTCCCCCAAGCAGAGATAAAGACCCACTGATCACAGCGATGATTTATGTTGTTGATTTTTGCCCCGAGCTTTTAAAAATCCCAGCAGTCAACATTGGTTATCAATATTTCTCTCAGACAAAAAACTAATACAAAAATGTTTTGAAAATATGTACAATGAAAATTGAGGAACAACAGTGAAGAGACTTTTCTCACGCTGTGTATTTTTTGAACAACTTATGTTTATCCAAAGTTGTTTCCTCTTCTGCTTTTCTGTAATGAGAAGAAAACTGACACACAGCATTTGGGATTCAGTATAACTTATTTTCATCTCTGCCACCTGATGATTCAAAATTCAATCTGTTCAGCTCCGAAAAAATATTTAGTTTATAAAGTTTGATTTGTTTCCTGGACAACACATATGCATGTTCTGTATCTATGTGATAGTATGTCTCTATACCCCATAAACACACACAAAATGCCCTTTTTTAATCTTAACTTGAATCTCTACGTGTGCCTGAATGTTTCAGTTCATCCCTGGTTATCAATTTAAATTTAAAATGGAGCTGTGCAGGTATTAATTCATTGTTCATTGAAGTATTGCCATACAACCTGACGTCTGACCAGTACTGGATAATTTGGCTCCCCCTGGTGCCCATAATGTGTAACTGTACCACTAACTCTTTAAAACCTGACAGTGAAAAAAGCAGGGACTAAATAAATAAAATACTTTTTAAGAGTAAAATTGATAAATAAAAAAAAATATATATAAGCAACAAAGGCAGAGAAAACTAGCATGTGCTACACACCTGTCAATACAGTTGACATATTGTTCTGTGCAGATAAAAACAGCAGCAGTTTGATCATTAATGTTTATGAACTCATAGATAAACAGCATCTGAAAGTAACATTAGACTGTGAGGGATGTAAATAAACATGTGCTCCAAATTTATATCCTCGGCCTGCACCAAAACCCTAGTCCTGGTTGACTACATGCCATGCTGTGTAATAAAACCATAGGGGAGAGTCATTTAAATCCTTTATCAGCTCTCAGTAGAAGAAATATTATCCGTATGCAACTGAGGCAGCTAAGAAATCAGCTTGCTGAAAACATTCAATATAAAGTTCTAAAAAGGAGCGTGATTCCTAAAACACACACTTATGGATGTAAAAAGGGAACATAAAATCATATTTTACCACCTACAGGACATGAATTAGGGCAAAACGTTCTGCAGACACAGCTCTGCTGAGCTTTTGTTTATATTGTACGTTTATGATGTTTCTAAGCTTCAACCTTTGAGCTGTGTATAGAGACACAAGACACTAGTGCAAAAACACTGTGTGGTTACATGCAGATGATAAGTAAGTACAAACCTGCAGCAAAATCTGCAATAATTATTCCAACGGTTTCACACAGAATTCTTTACTTTCAGGAAAGACATTTGACAAAGCACAACAATCTGTAACAACTTTCTCTATGAATGAGACATTTTCGACCTTGCTTGGCTCAACCATGCTGTTGGGAAAGTTTGAAGACAATATTTTGTATTTGTTGCATTAAAAATTCTGTCCACATGAGCTCTGAGATGTGCTATTTTTCTCCGCATCCATTTCACCCAGCTGATGGGCACCTTTTGAGGATGCTGGCATCATCACTTCAGTGCACATCATGCCCACATTGTTCTCTATATCAAACCTTGTCCTGCTAAAACAATATCCCCTGGAACAAGTTAGTCCAGAAAACCACAGCTCTCAGTTATTTCTTTATCTCGAATGCACCCATTCAAACCTTTAGAAATGAAGGAAATGTCCCCTTGAGAAGTAATGCCTGTAAGATATTTCATAGTGCAACCTTGGTCATTGTTTGAAAGTGTTTGTGCCGCTGTCTTATTGTTGAAAGGGTTTTTTTATGGAAACTTCAATGCAGTTCACAATGACAGCAACGTGTTCTCCAAATGCCTCCATGCTGAGGCATTCTGACCCACAGCCCGGAGACAAGCGTGCATGTAAAACCCTGGCTGTGCTGTTAAACGCAGCTCTAGCAGTTTGTAAGGGCACATTAAATAGATGGCGGACGTGTTCCATCGGCAGGTCCAGCTTCAGCCGCATAAAGGTGAGAAGGACCATCTGAAAATGAGTCAGCTCTGTTTCACCATTAGGCAAAAACGGCATCATACTGCGCAGCAGGACCTGAAATGTGGCATAGTTTGGAAGTCCGGTGTAATATTTCACCTTCTCATTGTCATCCTTCAAGAACTGTTCTGTCAAATTAAACATAGGACGTTCATTTTGCAGGCGCACGTTTTCCTTCACGATGCCCTTGTCCACACACGAGTCAAAAATAGGCTCCTCTGAGATTTCCTCATCGACATCCTCATGCTTCACCCCTACTTCCTCCACTTCTTCTTTCACCACCACCTCAATCATGTGTGGGGTCGCCTCCTGCTCTTCTTCTGCTTTCGCCTTAAATTCCTGAAGGGCGCTGTTCTCGACGTTATGCCATAATGCAGCGCTGTGACCCCTCGTCTTCTTACCCGACGAGCAAACCTCTCCTTGTCTGTCGCTTTCACTTCGCTGTGGCCCAGATGTAAAGATGGTTTCCAGTCAGGGTGAGACTCCAGCATTTCATATGCTGGTTGTCCTGCAAGCACATTGACTTAGCTGGTTATCACAAAGAAAGGGAGGACAGAAAATTATAGTTGCACAAGCTATGAATTTACTGCATTCCAGAGCATCAGATCCAGATTAGGTACCTGTTTTTTGGACAAAACTTTGGTCCACACACACATCACCAGTTACAATGAGTATATGTTTAGTATTTGGTTATTTTGAGAAGAAATCTTTTGTGTCTTGGATACAAATGAGATGCTCACAACATTGCGAATGTAGTAGGCAACTACCCGCTTTCATATACTTTGAATTAAATTTAAAAAAAAAAACACAACTAACCCATGTGAAAATGTCGCGAACACACTTTCATTGATGCTGATATGTGGTCAAAAGTGATATCTTTCCTCCTCACAGCAGCTACCCACGCCATTCTGCGTCTCCTCGTTACACCTTCCATCACTTTCCCTTCATGTTTTTTACACTTAGGAAAGGTGAAAAAGCGTATCCCGTTATTTACCTTTCCCTGTGTGTGACTGTGTGAGCGGCTATGGCAGCCGCGGACACAACAGTACTGCCCTGGCATGGCGAGGTTTTTTCAATCACGCTGCAGTATCAAAATACAACTCATCAAG
Source organism: Craterocephalus amniculus (assembly GCA_036024015.1). Taxonomy (NCBI): domain Eukaryota; kingdom Metazoa; phylum Chordata; class Actinopteri; order Atheriniformes; family Atherinidae; genus Craterocephalus; species Craterocephalus amniculus. Next base: position 10,363 of record JAVQJG010009310.1, read on the forward strand.
AGAAGTATGTGTAGGCCTACTGGCGAAATACTCTCAGCAGAGCATGAGCAGCGAAGGAACTCAGTTACCCACAATTCAACGGGTGCTAGCATTGTAATGCTGCGTTCCATTAACTGCGAAGTCGGAACTGGGGAATGACGTCACGCCCGAGTTGAGAGCGTTCCAGTTCACAACTCGGAAAAATAATAAGGCAGCTTCCACATTCATGCATTTCTTAGGCTAATTGCTGTTTTAAACCAACATAGCGACTAAAACCGACATGTTAACGTAGTTTCTATGCAGTATCAGCTTTTTTACTAGATCCACAGAAAGGAAACGGCCGTATTTAAACAATTAAGTGCATTGAGAGGAGCCGCACTGCTGTTTGCCTGGATTGGATCAGAGTGCTGTAATTGGATCTCCTTACAGCTGACAGCGGCGTCATTAATTCATGAAAAAAGTGAATTACACTACAGCAGCATCTCGCTACATTGATCTCCAACAACACTACATGAACGGCTGATTTAATGCAACAAATACTGGTCAGAGGTGATGTTATTCGGGATTCTGCAATGCAAGGACACTTGGCTCGACACTGGTTTCTGTTACCGAAACTCACGCAAGCTTGATATATAGTCAATCAGATTAAATCAATAAAACAAAATTTTAAGTTTTTGGGTTAACTTGTAAAATTTTGAAATAAAGTCTACAGGCAGTTTGACTCCGGTTTGTGTATTTAATACGCTAGTTTCCCCGGTAACACAGATGAAACTAGTTGTAACTGTGCAAAGTCGCACAAATGTGTGTTTGGGGCTTGGGGTTGCAGCAAAAGAGATGCTAAGACAAATAAAAACATATTTAACTTACCAGTTTCAAAATGCACACTCGGTATATATATTGTTGTTGAACATTATGTTTTTCTACCGAACTGCCGCAACCCAAACCAATCGCGGTGCGAGTCTGATATCCAATCAGGAAGGCGGTGAAAAGTATATCCTATGATCTTCTCCGCGTTTTTATTATGCGGGGGCACCCGATAACACAGCAACGTGAAACCATTTCTTGTAGTCTAAAATTTTCGTCAAAACATACAAACTGATTACAGACACGCAAAATGCTACCAGATGCCAGATAAATATCCCATGATGCACCGCCAATTACGTGTAATTCCCATAAACAGAGTAATAGTACAGAAAAAAACTTCTGTTAAGTCATTTTATTTCAGAACATTAAAATAATAACACACTGGCCCACCAGTTATAAGATTTAAGTAACAACCAACTATTTAGAGTTTTAGCTCTTTATGCAACAGCTCTGAGGGACGACAAAGTATTTTTTCTCCATGTGCATTTCATGCACCCATTAATTTATACACTATTACATGTGATATATATGTATCAATATTAATATAAAATGTTTAAGGTTTCATGGCTCTGCTTATGTTTTAATTAAAATATTACTGTCAGCGGACACAATCTAAATTAATACTACCTGGAAGTATTTCTTAGTTTTGCCCAGCTATATTTATACAGTGATTACAATTAAGCAGAAACAGTTTTCAGGTCAAATAATGACCTATATATCAAAATGTAATGATTGTCAATTGAACCTCACTGCAACTTGCTGTGGATGAGTTGCTTTAGATTATTGCCTTATTGTCTTAACAACAGTTTTAGTTCTTGTAAAAGTCACACAGCTTGTATTTCCAGCCTATAAAACGTAGATGTTTCAAAAACTTGCTTATAATCAACGTAATGTTTCCCACAGGTGCAACTGCAATAAATAATCAATGCTGCTTTCTCCATCTGATTAGATGATTATCCACAGTCAATTATGTCAAAATTTCTTTTCTATCATCCTCTTTGAATCTATAACAGGCTTTTAGTCGGAGTAGTCTCACAGCTTAAGTGAGTTCTGAAGAACTCCTGGATCTTCTTCCACAGTTGGACCTCAGCTGCTGCATGGGCACTGGGCTCACCCCCCCACAGGACGGGCATGCCTACAACCCCATGAAAACTGGAAGGGCAGTAAGGTCCATAAGGTGGCTCTAAATAGTGCCCTGCTCCTGGGTAACTCAGAGTCTCAAAGTTGTGCTTCCCGTGACGCTTCAGTCTCTCCACCATCTGGTCCATGTAGGCCCCGCTGTCCCAGTTGAGGTCGTCCTCTGAGGCCACAAAGAGGAAGCGCCCCTTGGCTCGTTCAATGGGGACCAGGGTGGCTTTGTTCTCCTCATCTAGAGGACTGTGCATGGCATATTTGGAAATGATGGCCCCTGACTTGGTGGGAATCGCTTTCTTAGGATCATACATTAATGCAGGAAGGATAAGTTTCCTCTTGTAGTGGAGGGGTAAAGCTGCATTAGCAGAGCAGCCATTGATCCACACAACAGCCTCAACATTTGGCAGGAAAGAGGCTACCGATAGAGCAAGATCTCCACTTTTTGAAAGAGATATTACTCCAACTCCTTTACCGCACACCTATGGAGAAAAAAACAAGTCAGAAGCATAGATATGTTCTTTTAAAAAGTGTTTCCTTTTGACCAGTATAGGTAAAGGATAAAACCTGCTAAATAAATATTATCAGATTTCTCTAAGCCACCTTACCTTATCTTGATTTCTCAAAAACTCGATAGCTTCTTCAAAATAATCTAGGTGGATCTCCTTGACATTCTTTGGCTGGTCATCGTGGCCGTACAGAGCTAGAGTCAGAACCAGAAACCCTCGGCTGGCTAACAGGGAGGCCCTCTTCTCTGACAGACCTCCACCGAATGTGTACAGATCCAGCACGGCAGGGAAGGGCCCTCCTCCTACAAAACAAGACAGTTTGTATACATTATGGCAAACTAATCAGATTTTAGGCAATGTCCAAAAACAGCAAAGACAGACTCATTTTTAAATAATCAGGCCAAAAGTATTACTGTGACATATAATAATGGAAATAATTATTTAAAAAATCAGCAATAACATTAATATCAAAGAGGCAACCGTACATTTTAAACCAAATTGTTCTTTTGTACAGTACATATATTTTACATTTTAGGTCCCTGAAATGACTGCCAAATCAACAACTCTGTCACTTATAAAAACAGCAAAAGTCTCAGTCATTTGTGAGGAGTTGGGAGACGTTGGTTATATTCATGGTTTTGTTGATATGTGAACTCTGATGGTGGAGAGGTTTGTCTTTTTATTTTGTCAGGACAGATAAAAAGCAATAAAATGTCAGTTTTGTTTGTTGCATATCATTTTTCAGAGTCAAACAGGTTGTGCAACTGTAAACTACGTGTATTTTGTGGGACAGATAATAAAATTGGCTTTTTTATTAGTTAGCCCTGCAAAGCCCTCATTAAGGAAATACACCCACATTTAAAACAGTAAGACATTAAGGTTTTGTTTCACATCTGCTTCTCCATCTATCTGTGGTCTGCAGCCAGCTTTATACTGACAAGCATAACCTGTCTGTTATATCTAATACTGGCTGTGAGGGATGGAGGTGTCAGGTTCCACACTGCTGATCTCTTATCACTACTGAATCACTTCCAAGCGTGAGCATTAGAGGTGGGGCAAAGAAAAAGGCATCCAATGGGTCCGATGGGACACATTTTGTAATCAATCATGATGATCGATGAGTGTGCTTGTTTCATGGCTCCAGCATTCTTTAAGATCTCAACCTGACAGAGCAAAAAAGTCGGATCATCATTATTTTCTGAATATATTGACAAACCTGGGGGAGTAAACAGGACACCACGAAGATTGCCCTCTTTGACAGGAGCACGGCTGACCCCCTCTCTGATCAGCCACCTCTCATTAGTCAGCTCTGCAAGCGTCCCGCCTTCCTCTTCATGCACAGAGAACTTCACCACGTGGGGATTTAGCGGATTTGTCTTCTGAAACCTTTTATGCAAGGTGTCTGCTTTCATGGACCACAGCAGACCCATGGGCTCCACCCCAACGTAGCTCCCACTGAGGGAGGGGTCTCTGTCCAGGTTGATCTCCCCGTTGGCATCAGCCCTGTAGGTGGCCGAGGCGCTGAACACCACTCCCTTATCGTCGGTGGATCTGGCCCTCATGGTGACCACCTGCCTCGACCTCAGCCCTGCAACCTTCACCTGAATGGGATCATCGAACAAACACCTGGCGCTCGGCAGGAGCTTCAGTCTGACTTGTGCAGACATCTCTCCCCAACCCTGTTTAAAGGTGAACAAAAACATCTGCTTTGATTTAAATATTACAGAGAACAATGTGTGAGCCGCATTATTGCACAGAAAAGAAATCACAAAGTGGGGACTTATTTGTCATGCATGATTAAAATAGTTTGTAATCCTTTTCTCATATTTGACTGACACTTTTTGGACATTAATGTCAAAATAGATGCGGCATTGTGCCATTTTTCAGTTGTTGCCAGTTCCACTGAAAATATACTTCTTTCATAAAATGTTATATTTAGTTATTACAACATTCTTTTCCTCGTCATTTTCATGTCACTGATTTATCACGACCACCAGGATTATGTCATGGCCATCTGAATGGGTTCTGACCTCAACCTGGGAACCACTGACTTCTCTTTATCGATTTTGCAGAGAAAAGAAAAGTGCAGTGAGTTTGTAAGATTCGGACTTTAACTTCAACATTAGATAGAGCTGCAACTAGCAACAAAACTGCAACTTTTTGAGTCATTTTTCCTATCAAATGAACATAATAAGTACGGATTTGTTGCATTCAATGGACTGTAAAGTCGTGAGAGGTTAGAAGATTTGTATTAAACGTTAAACGCTGGATAATTATTTGCGAAGCTCCGAAAATAACCACCTTACCCTCGTTTACAGTCACACGGAAACCTCTCGTCGTTTTATTTTAAAGTCTCTTCTGTTATAAGGAGTCCACAAACAAAAAGTATCCAAGAAGTTGTTTATATCATTTGAGTTCGCAAAGTACCCGGAAGTTATTGAAAGCGCTTCACAATAAAAGCCTCACCTTCAATGAGTGTGAAAAAGATTCCACAGGCTTTAGCACATCCATGAGTGGGCTCATTTAGTGTTCGCAAAATAAGCATTTATTTTTGCAATTTAATGGTATTCGTTATGGAATTTCAGTTCCATAACTGTCCGTCGTAAAAAAAATTGGACATAACATGAATTTTCACTGTCTGATAAAAAAAAAGAAGCTGTTATATAAATAACATCAACAGCACTGGGTTGTTGCTCTGCCGTCTTTCCTGACAAAATTACCTTTATTTATTTATTTTTCCCAAGTAAACACAATTAAAGATGTTAAGCAGCTTGCATGTTAAGAATGATACATAAACACAGAACAACAGCTTTATTGCTGTCATTCATCATGATCAGACTATGGAGACGACAAACTGCACATTTAAGCTTGAAAAAAAAGTCAAGCACGCACATCCTGCAGGTTGTCATTCATAGCAGTGTCCGCTTCATTGACACATACACATATAGCTTATCCATACATACACCTTTTCATTTATACTGAGTTCATATATACACATGACTTCTCATTTAAACAACTCTTAAATTAAGCATATACATATGTAACCTCTCATTTACACTAGCTGCTCATGCATACATCTATAATCTCTCATTTATAATACTATTAGTTCACACGCAATTTCTATTATCCCTAATTAATACTTCTTTTAGTGTACACATACACATAACTCTCATTTATACTACTATACACACACAGGTATATTCTCTTAAATACTATAATTACTAATTCAAATGGGTGTGAGTATGTGTGTGTGTGTGTGTGAATTTTTACTCATTCATGTGTGAGATGTTGAATTTGTCTACATGTGAGAGTTGATTTTATGTGTACGTGCGATTACACTATATGCATGATTTCAGCGCTATGTGTGAGAATGAAAAATGTATTTTGTCCTATATGGCACCTCATAAGATTATATTCGACTCTTATATTCTATATATTGATTTGTTAATTGTAGGGGGTGGAAAACATCTAACCTCTCAGCACCGTCAAAAACCATGAAACTGTCATCTAATTACAGTTAGTTATACAGTTACACAGCAAGATGTGATGTTTAATGTTATTATTTCATTTATTTAAATCTACATTTTCGATTTGATCTGTGCAGCATCGCAACTCAGGTGACTTCGTAAAAACTCCTGAATCTTTTTCCACAGGTGGACCTCAGTTTCTGCATGAGCCTTGGGTTCACCCCCCCAAATGACAGGGAAGTTCAGCATTCCATGCAGAGCGGACGGACAATGTGGTCCGTAAGGTGGCTCCAGTAAGTGTCCGGCTGCAGGGTAGCACACGCTCTCAAAGTTGTTCTTCCCATGACGCTTCAGTCTCTCCACCATCTCGTCCATATAACCCTTGCTGTCCCAGTTGAGATCGTCCTCCGACGCTACAAAGAGGAAACGTGCCATAGAGCGTTCGATGGGGACCAGGCTTCCCCTGTTTTCCTTCTCCAGAGGATTATGAACAGCATACTTGATTATGTTTGCACCTGACTCAGTGGGAATCACCTTACTGAAGTTAAACATTAACGGAGAGAGGATCTGTTGTTTCTTGTAGTAGAGGGGAATCCCAACGTTGGCGCTGCAGCCGTTGATCCAGACTACAGCTGTAACACTGGGAACAAAAGCAGCAAGGGAGAGCGCAGTGTCACCTCCCTTTGATCGAGATATCACGCCAACTCCTTTACCGCCCACCTGTCAGTAAACACAAAAGGATGCAGAGATCATGAACTGAAATATGAAGGCGATAACATTTAAAAAACTTAATTAAATGTGGAGATGACCATAAACACGTTGGTGTACTCAGCTTTCAAACTATAGTAGGACCCATTCAGTCCATACTGCCAAAACATTTTTGGCCGAGTAATTCTGACACTAGGAGTTAATATGAAAAAAAAGAAAATTACAAGTAAATGACAGTGACAGTAGTAGTAATTACAGAATGAATGAACTAAAGATTATATAGCTACACAAGAACTCATACTGTAGGAAGGATGTCTATTTCCAGTCCTTAAGGGCGGCTGTCCTGCAGGTTGTACATTTCTCCCTGCTTTGACATCTCAATCAAATCAATAGGCTGTTAACAGACTTGTGCATTACTTAAGAGATCAATTCAATTTGAATCAGGTCAGGTGAAGCAGAGAAGCATGTAAATAAAAGAATCGAGGCCCCTGAGAACAGGAACTGGAAATCCCAGACTTAAAAGCTAATAGGACACATGTGGAATCATCTGAGACAACTACTGGGGGGCAAACAGGACATACACAGTAAATTAAACAGGAAATTATGCACAAAAGGGTAAACCTCATTAAAAGGGAACACAGACATACAAAAAGGCCAAAACGCAGGCAACAATAAAAACCTAACATCTTTATCTCTGCTATAAGTACCTACCAATTACGACTTTATTTATGCTGTAATTTTACCTTAAAAGGACTAAATGTAAGATTTTGCTGAAAAATATCTTTACAATAGCCTTTTTATTTGACCCTTTATCATTAAAACAT
>JAVQJG010009314.1:0-14553 GCA_036024015.1 Craterocephalus amniculus
CCACGGTTTTTACCACTTTCGCTTTTTTTTTTTTTTTTATGCTGTTTTTTTCTGTCCAGGAATGTTATCTGTGATTATTTCTTATCCTACCGGTTATTTGAAAATAAACAGGAATCTTAATTATTGAATGTTTACTATTGAATTTCTCTGGGATTAAAAGTATTTTTCATTCATTCTTTCATTCTTACCAACGTGGTCGACCTTTAAAGCGCACAGATCTCTCCCCTCACCCAGCTGGGTGGCCAAATGCCATAGTCACTAAAACTGTTTCATCCCTTTAAGACCCACCCCAAGAAAAAATTAAAAGAGATGCCCAATTTTTTTTAATTCTGAAGTCTTTATTGGCCCTTAACCAAAATGAGGGAAAAAATTAACAAACTTTATGTTTGCATATTGACCATTTATGACCATGTGGTATGTCAAAATGATTAAAGTGTAGCCTTGTGGTGTCCATTAGGGAGCAGAGAACAAGTATCATACTGTCTACAACAGGGTTTTGAGAATTTTTTACCAAAAAGTGATGCAGAATGTCTCAGAAACTGCATGCATAATATATGATACATTTGGCTTTAAAGGCTTAAGCGGAAGAACCCTTAAAAATGTGCAACTCTAAAGGTGCCCGATAAGGTTTTTATGTTATATTGCAGGTTGTCATATTTTAGGTGAATTTAGTGTTGCTGTTTTACCGAACAAAGTAAAGATTTAGATTTTGACAAGTGGAAGACTTTTTCTTCAGACTCCCTTTGGGTGTTTTATAATTTAGATTTTTATTTAATAAATCCTCTTGAACTTTTGTCTTCCTAAGGTCTGTCTGAAGTGCAGAGCTGCTGAAGTGTCCCAGTGCGTCTTCCAGAGCTACGAGGCAGTGCTTAAGAACTGAGCCAGCGCCTGCACATCCAACCAGCAGCTGCCCTCACAGAGATCCTGACACCTCTTCCTGCTCTTTCTCACCTGATCTACGAAACCCTTTTACAGCCTCCCGCTGTGCAGAAGCTCCTTCCTGCAGTGTTAAACTGCAGTCTGTCACCCAGCCCTTTTCATTAGAATGGTTAATGATCTATTGTGACATTTTGAATCACCTCACCTGCAAAGACTGCAGATATAATCCTGGTCTGTTCTCTTGACCAGTATCATCCTGCCCTCTCCACTTATGTTTGCCTGCTTCAGTTTCAGGATATTATCTTATCTCATATTAATAGAGCAGCTCCATTCTTCTCTGCCTGAGCCCTCCATTATTGACCCTTATTCATCCGGGGACAGATGGCTGTCTGACTTCTGTCCCTGTGACTTTCTCTGCATGAGGCTCTGTTATTCTTTTCTCGCTGCAAATTTCCCTCTATTTTTAGCATCTGAAATCTGCAGGTGAATCATCATTTTCATCCTTTTTTTTTAAATTTTGGGTTCAAAGTGAGTTGAGATGCAGTAAAAAGAGTCCTAAACTCTACTTACCCCCTGCCTATGTGAGCCAGTTGTGGCTCTGGGGGCCCAGAATGAGACACATAAATTCTTCAACTACACTATTGTCTTTTTCTTTTTATAGTTTTCTTTAGTATCTGTGGAGCAGTGGGATTGGATCCTCTGTCTCTGGAAGCAGAAAGTGTGTGTGGGAACTGTTTGTTTAATTTTACATCAATATCTTGACATTTTATAAACTTGCAGCGGGTGTCACCTGTCTGCTTTTTTGCATAGTCATTCCATGGTTTGATTTTTTGTGTGTCTGTAGTCTTGTTATTGTACATGAGGCAAACTGGATGAGAGCCTTGGGATGTGAAGGATTTATGTTCACTTCTTCTACTCGCGTCAGCAGCAGCCTCTTGGGCTCTGTGTCCTCAGAGCAGCTCTCCTGGCCACCTGAGATGAAGGCCCAGGTGACAAACTGATGTCATGATTTGCTCCACTCTTAAGTAAAGTGTAGACGTAGGTAGCACACAGTCGTGGACAAAGCGGGGCTGGACAGGATCCAATCCATCTAACTGGATTTGTTTTTAAGGCATTAGGCTAAAGCCCTGTTTTTTGAAGTCATCTGTACCGTATGAGTGCTCCTACACTAACTACCTTTAGCAGATTACAACAGAAGCTGTGGATTCTGAGTGTGTTTGTGTGTGGTGACAGCTGATTCATAATAATTGCTGTATAAAAACATCAAATGTTTAATCAGACGTTTTTGATTTAATTTCCTTCAATGGGTGTACATCATTTAAAAAGAATTATTAAATGTCTTGTTGAATCAAAGGATTTGTTTCTTTTCTCCTCCTTTTGCTCTGCAGTAAAACGGACGCCAGTGCAGCATTGCAGGATGTAAAATATTAACCATTTTGTTTGCTTCATAAAGTCCACATCCCCAAAGGCCCTGAGTCTACATGCAATGTTTTCACACCACTTCATCATCTTTGGTGACCTTTGAGGTGTTCGGGGCTCCTCTCATGGGCCACCGGCTAGCAGTTTTCATAGACCTAACAATGTTTACAGCTTCATGTACAAGCTATTCAGCCTTGACTTAAGTTTGAGGTCAATGCACCGTGTTCTCTCCACAGGACGGCAGCAACAAGGTTTTATAGGTCCAATCTGCTTTTAAAGCAAAACGAGGACTAAGCAAACATGAAGCACAAATATAGTTTAGCTCAGACTGCGTTTGAGATCTACCAGCTGTATCCAGAGACGCTGACTGGAGAAGGTAAGTGTGGAAGGCTGTGATGAGTAATTTCTAATGAATTAACCAATATTTTGATCCTCTATGATGGAAGCATCCCACTAGGGGGCGCAAACTTACTGTATTTAAAGGCATGTGATAAGGTGCTAAGAATATCCGTTTTTACCCTTCATTCTGAACCCAGTAAACTAAAGCCCTCTCTTTAATTGAATTTGATAAGTAAACATGTATGTATGTGGTGTCCTATAAATGTACAGAATCTCTGAACTTGCCCCTCCTTGTTTAAAAGTTAAATACTCATTTCACAGTAGTATAATTAAGTGTTGAATGTAAAGAACACCTTAAAAAGAGATATTTTAATCATAATGGGTTGTAAAGCTTTTAACCCTTTGGTGCATAGAGTACACTACAGTGGACACCTATTTGACTGCTGTTTTCTAGCATATTCATGTGTGGGGATGGAAAATTTGTAATTTTGCCACTTCAAGGGACATCAGTGAGTCATGCAATACACTTGTCACTTACTGTAGAACAAATATTTATATATGCACATTCATACATTGTAATAATCAAACTTTCTTTCATGATGAAGAAAAATGATACAGCCATATTTTTATAGAATATCCATAGAAGTATGGAAAATATATTTAATTAATCATTTTGAATACACAATCAAAATACATTAAAAAAAGTAAAAATGATTAAGAAATAAAAAAGCCATTTTTTGCCATATGGTATGTCAAATTTATTATAGTTTAGTACTGTTTAGCACTGCAGACTGATCATGTAGAGGATTAGTCTGCTGCCTCTAATGAGGGCTTGATAGTTTATGACTAACATTTGGTCTATTTCAAACATATATGATTAATAGAGAGGAGCTTGTGTTGCAGTTTCAGATGTAAGAAGCTCCTCTTCCAGTCATTTATGTGGGATGTTCATCTCTCAGACGTGTGCCGCTGTCATCCGGTTGTGATTGATGGCGCACATCAGCCTTGCCCTGCCTGGAGACCCTGACCTGAAGCTAAAGAGTAACCCCGGAGAGATGAAGTCAGTCTTGCGGTGCGCCTCCGCGAACCTGACATGGTGATGATGCATAGTGTGTGTGGCCTGTTCCTTTGCCATTTATTGCGGCGTATTGGAACACCAAGCTTCCACACGCTTTGCGCACGAGGTGATCCTATTGGATGAGCAGGGCAGGGGATATCAGTGATGGGAGAGAGAGCGAGAGGGAGAGAGAGAGCTCCCATCTCTCCAACCAACAGCAGACACACAACGTTCCCAGACTTCAGATGCCGTCACAGAAAACCCGCGTCTGTCGGCTGTGAGGATTTTTATTCCTTCATATTTTTTAATATTCACATCGGTTGTTTTCGCGTCACGGAAAGCAAGGTTACTGAAAGGTTTCACGCCATTTCACAGCACGTGGAAAGCTTATTTACGAGCCTGGAGGCTGTGCGTCTTCCTCCCCCGTGATGGAGGAGCGCATTGCTGGTGCATCGCTGGGAATGAGTGAGAGGCGCAGAGGAGATCACCAGTGAAGAACACGAGAGCTCCTGTGCGTTCGGGCAAGGTCAGAGGCCAACCTGGGACAGGATTATGTCCATGTGGAGACGGCAAGGACGGACTTTTATGTTTGCTCTCTGGGGACGAGGTTGGCAGGGGATGTCCCCAGAAAAGCAAGAGTTTCTCTCTGCGCGTTGGCTCGCAGAAGCAGCAACAAATCCCTCCATTGCCGCGATCAAGGCTGGGCTCATTATCTGACGATCTGCAAGCTCCTCTGCTCTCACCCTCACCTTTGAGAGAAAGTTTCCTCGCTGTGCTCGACGGCTGGATAATTGATCCACTTACTGATTCCTTTATTGGACTGTGTTGAAGCCAGTTAGGGTGATTTAGAGGCTGCGGGTTAGAGGAGCAGCATTGTGTGTGTGTGTTTGTGCGCTGGATTCCGTCAGAGCCGCGGCCAGCTGTGTTTCTGGTGGGTCACATCTGTCGTTGTCGTCGGCGCTGTCCATGGTGCTGAACTCGTGTTCCAGGAATGGTGGAGACGCTGAGTATCGCAGTGATCGGTGCTCCCGGAGTGGGCAAAACTTCTATAATCCGCCAGTTCATCTATAATGATTTCTCGGAGGTTTACACGCCGACCAGGAGCAGATATGTGTACAGACCCTCCGTCATACTCAACGGGATCATGTATGAGCTGAAAATTTTGGACGTCCCGCCAATCTCCTCTTTTCCAGCAAGCGCCAGTCAGGTACTCAAACATTTTCCCCCTAAATATTCAACTCAATTAAAAGGTTTCCTCCCCCCCAAGGTTAAATGATCTTTTCTCTGATTTAGTCACTCCTCACCTCATTTGCTTGATCTCTACCTAATTTTAGTAAAATCTGTTCACAGCTGCTACTAAAGACAATACCAATTTTGTTTATTCTTTTTTCATTATTAGATGCCTCTAGTTGCTATGGAGACTGACGTAAAGCCTTAGAGCTTCACTTTGACAGAATAAACTCTCTTAACCCCCTCAAGGGGGAAGAATGAGTTTTGTATTAATCATGAGATATCTTCTAAAGGCATAGGTCGACAGGTATATTCAGATGAGCTGATTGCATCATGCTGCTGATTTTGACTGAAAAGGATCATATTCTCCAGACACCTGGTTAAACTATTCATTCAAACAGCTTTTATTAATGTTTGTAGATCACACAGCACACCTCTTCAATTGGAGCAACAATTGACTGCACTCATGTAGCGCCAGTTTGTAATCACATTGCAAAGAGAATCTGCAGCTTTGGATTTTTCCTTGTCAAAAAAAATGGATCTGATGGAATTTTGTGTGTTGTTAGAGGGTCCCTCTTTTTTCGTGAAAATACCAAAATGCTCCTTTTGAAAGCAGTAGATGCTTTATTTTCCTTCCATGTCACCATTCTGCTTAAAAACATATTTTAAAATTCATAAAAAGCCTGAAATTCGTAATGAGCAGAAGTTTTTTTAAAAAGCAACTACAAAGGATCAAACAATTTTTAAGGCCTAAATCCTGCGTTTGTGTCGCTTTCTCTCCAATGTGGAAACAAAAAGAGAGAGAACTGAAAAAGATTGAGAGAACTCAGACAGCTGAAGCACTCTGTTGTCTTCAAATAGCCCATAACCTTTCAGAAAGAATAAGAAAGGTGAAGTTTAAAAAAAAAAAAAAACGCAAATGAACAAACAAAAAACCATTGAGAAATGGCTGGAATATGCATGTTGGAAAGTGAGACTTTGGCTTTGAAAATCTCTATTTACCAACTCAAAAAATCTAAATCGATTGCATCACTGTGTATAAAACAGTGTGGTCCTTGAAAACAGCCCGATCCCTTCAATCTTCTACATTAACTTGTGTTATGTGTCACATGAAAAAAGCTTATGAAAACCCACCATGTCACCACACCCAACGTGCATATTGCTGCTGAAACTATCCCTGTTCTTTCAGCTTGGTGTCTTCAGATATCTCCACATAAAACACTGGTGGAAAACAGCAAAAGAAGTGCAGTGCCCTCAGAAAACCAGACACTATCACGAAAAAGCGCCGGACAAGACACTGGACTGCCTGAACGATCATCCTTTCACAATTACATACAACCCCTCCGCCACGTCTAACTATTTGTTGGAAGGTGTAAAAAGGTTCTGCAGAGTGCTTCGCTGTCTGCCTCCCACAGAGGCCCTCTTTAAAGACCGAGTTTCTTAGTTTGTATGCTAAATGCTGCCTAATCCCCATCAGGGAACAGGCTGGTAGGTGTGAGCGGAAAGCCGGAATAAGACAGGATGTGTCTCATGAGTTTAAGTGTAGGAGTGTGCCTGTCCCAAAGGTTGACTCACATCAGCAAGCTTTTCAGTGCTCACAGCTTTCACCATCATTATATTCTGCACATTTCAGACTAACTGGTGCATCAGTGAGAGGGCCCCTGTTTGACATGGCCTTGGTGGAAGCTACACAGGAGGGGAAACTATTAGCAGAGTGCTACTACAACATTTCCATCAGACAGATTTATTGTTACTCTTTTACTGAGAAATAACCCTGCAAGGCTGCTGAGCTTTTTGTTCTCCACTCCGGTTGTGTCCCACATTTTCTCAATTCCACTATCACAGTTTTTCTGGGGATGTCCTCTATTTACAATGAGAGCACTGATATGGCATTTTCGAGTCACTGCACTTCTCTGAGACATGTTACCATGCAGAGGCTGCGGGTGCACAGAGCAGCACAAAGGGGCTGTAATTGAAATTTATTTGCTGTCTGCAGCAAAGGGAATTAAAAAACCATTCCCTGTTAGAATACGACTGGGAATAAACCACCAGCAGAGGACAGAGTGACCGCAGTCAGTTGCAAAGTTTGAGGAGATTTTATTAGACACAGTCAAAGTGAGGTTTAATTCATCCTCTGAAATGTGAGATAAATTACTGAGAGCAGTTAGATGCCTCCATACTGATGCAGCTTTCTCAGTGGCTTAAATTATAGCAGTAAGAACCCAGCAGGCTGACCCCATTTCAGTCATCCTACTTTTCTGTTTCCAAACGTGTTACAGGAAAATTTTCAATTATTTTACAGTGAGGCCGTGGTGGTTTAATGCTTTTTTTGCTTTGCTGTGTGGCTGTTTGCTGCTGATAATATAGCTTTTAGAGAGCATCTGCCACAGTGTGACGATAGGATGCGATGACAGATGGATTTAAGCCTGACAGAATGTTTAGTATGATTGTTCTTGGTCTTTTTTGTTCAGGCCATAATGTATCTCTGTGACTTCCTCCCACTTAAGATGCTCCCTCTTTCCTGCTCTCTCTGGACAGTTTCTCAGTTATCTCCGTCAATACACTCTTTGATAACGGCACGGAAATGACTGCTTTTTCTGTGGTGCATTTTGTCATTTTTTGACTTTTGCATATTTCTGCAGAAATATGGGCTCATCGGTTAACTGCAGAAGAGATTCACAAACGCTTTAAGTGTTAAGAGCTGAAAGGATTTGACCGTTTGGGGGTGGCAATCTTTGGCTTTTGTTTGTACATCTTTTTTCTCTGTTTGCTCCAGTGGCTGAGAGAGCTCAAGGCACTCGATCTTAAAGGTTAAATACACAATATTTTCAACTAAATACAGTATAAAACCACTGTTTGCTTTATTTTACTGTGTTTGTACCAGAGAGCAAAGGATTTGTGTTTTGGAAGAGGTCTGAAATCACCTTGCATGTTCTTTCATGTGTAAAATGGATAATCATTCAGATTTTCTCTGCACTGAATAAACTATGTTGTTCAGCGGGAAAAAATGCAACAAAGAGTGAGAAGAAAGAGATCACAGTCTACATTAGCCTGATTTATGTATGGGAATAAGATCTACAAGTTTATTTTTACAGATTAAGCCTCACTTTTATATTCGGCTTTGTTTGTTTGTTTTGGTTGAATTCTGCAGCTCTTGTTTGATATTGGCTGCAAATGACATACTTATTTTTTGGGAGACACAAAAAAACAAGTAGAGGGCGAAAAACGAAGAGAGGAAACTTTAACAGTCACAAAGTATTGACATCAAACTTGTTCTGTTTTTTTACGTGTATGATGTGTATTTGCTGTGCATCTGTTTTCAATTTAGTCAGACTGAAGAAAATCTTAATGCACTTGTGTTGCTACGCAGATGTAATGAGTTACAGTAAGCTGTCTGAGGCTACTGGAGTTTCTCACCAGGATTGCAAATGCTACCTGGTAATTTCCCTTTAAAATTGGCAAAGAAATACATCATTAAAGTTTTGGCCCCAATAAGTGTCACTTTCTCTGCAACCTCAGTTAATCAAAAATACAGCAACATTGGAGTTATTAGCTGTTTAAGGGGGCAATTTCCTTATTTCTACGCACAAATATAATTAAATAATTCACCGTGTGGCTTCATAAAAGAATTAAATGAGTCAACAGACCCAGTTTAAATATGTATCTGTACAAAAGTAATGAATCTGCTCATTATGTCCAAAACCAAACCTGTCAACATGTCCAGCCAGCTAATAGCCCTCCATCGACCTTCAGTGACATTGTATGTTTTTACTTTTTTAACACTTGTTTTTTACAAGGGCTAAAAACGGAGAGAGTGAGAGAAGCAACACGTGGAAATGAATAAGTCCAGAGATTATGAGTGGATTGCATGAGTTCTGGCCAAAGTTACGGTGCTTTCAGTCTGTGCGCTCCTGGCTGTAGTTGTATATTGAAGGAGTATAAATGTCCCTATAAGGGGACAAGGGCACATGTTCCTGGTTCAAAACATTTCTTTTAAATGTGTTTAAACTTGTGCAAAGTCCTTGCTTGCTCCTCTTTTGGGTCAACGATTTATGATGCCCAAGAGGAGCCACACTTTAGCATTCTGTGATTCAATAGAGCAAAGACCGGGCAAAATCTTCCTCTTCATCTCCAATAATACAAATACACAAAGGACCAGAGGTCATGCAGCTTTTTAATGCTTTTCTGTCTATAGGTCATCGTTGAGTAATGAGAATTTTACCTGCGGGGGATGTAATAGATTTAAACTCCGAGTCATCTGGCTTGGCCTTTGCATGGCAAATCTTTAATTACTCAGCACCCTTTCCCCACGACAATACACCCGCTTTCCCTCCTTGAGCATGATCCATCAAAACCACGCATACCATTAAGCCCGACCCCCCCGCCCCCTTCTCCTATATTAGAAGGCAGGACAGCTTTGTCTTAGCCTGACCACAGCCCACGGTTGTCAGGGAAACATGTTCTGTTTGGCTCTTGATGATGAGATGCTCTTTTTCTGCAACGTGGTAAGAAGGCAGATTGGGGGATGCAGACAGCAGCGCCACACTGCATTCACGCTCCCACAAGAGCACGCTCACATCCTGCAGACAAACACAAATACCCATGCCCGCACACGCATTCTGCATTAACCAGATTCCTAGTTCGTCAGCCATAAATTGATGCACGGCCTTCTTTTTATTTCTTTTTGTTGCTCGTCTGTCTTGGTCGGGAGGGGTGACTAGTGTGGAACGCTTTCAAGCCCCTCCTCTGCATTTGAAATCAGAACTTGGATGACAAAGAGATACAAGATGTGAATGCAAGCTGCTATTTTGGTTGAGCTTTGATGATACAAATTGCTAGATCTGGGACTGCGTCTATTTTCCCCCACAACATGGATTTAAATAGTGTTTGGCATAAAAAGTTGTAGTGTAAATAAAAAAAGAAAAGAACAAATGTAACTTTCTGTAAGCTAAGAAGTTGCAGGAAAACTATAAAGAAAAACTTCTGACTGCAGTGATCCTACACATGTCTGCCTCCATGCCTGATCAGCCTCATTATCTTCCAGCTCATGTGTGAGGCCGTTTCTTCCTGCCAACACAAACCCATAAATAACCTCTTCCAACCTGAATGAAGGCAAATTAATTCTCATTAATGTGCTGGCATTATCATAAGCATTATCACACTGATCATCGCTTCTTCCCTTAGCCCCACTGTCACAGATTATCAGCTGATCTGCCGTGTACAGAAGGGCCGCGCGGCATCTTAATTTAAAAAGCTCATAAACCAGAGGCTTGATTGTAAAGTGATAAATTTTCTATTCTATATGCAAGAACATCAGCGCTGCAGCAGCTTTGTACTGCTGAACCTGTGGGTCACAGCTGCTTGCATATTAAACAGAAGCATAGCATTTACTTTGATATTTGAGTTTTCAAAGCAAATATGACACAACAAACAGAGATGCAGAGAGGCCAAATAATCTGTGCCGGAGGTTCAGGTGCATCAGTCAAAAAGCATTATGCACATCAAGGAGAACGGCTTTGAAAATCATGGCAGCTATGACAAATTAAACTGCTCCAGCAGAGACAACGGTCAGACCTGGTTTTAGGTTTATTTATTTATTCAATTTTCAGAGGCAAAATGACTGAATGTGCTGGCAAGGTGTTGGTAAAACACATGAACATCTATCCTTGACCATCAGAATCACATATCAAGATTATGATCAAAGGAAAATGAAGTGAGAATAGCTTATCTATGAATTAGTCTGCGCTCATCCTCACTTTGGATTACTTCTATTTACTTTTATTTCTTTTATTTATATTCCTGGTGAAAAGGTCTTCAAGTTTTACGCTGCCTCCGGTGTGTTTATTTTTTTTGTGTATGTAAAAGATCTGCTGAGTTAAAAGTCCCAAGCCCACACCATGGGAACTATAACATAATCTTCCTGTTTCCTTTAACTTAAAAAACACACGGAATAACAGTAAAACAACCTCTTTCTGCGCTGGAGGGTTGTCTCATCTGCAGGTAGAGGTTGTCCTTACTGGCAGAGAGACACGGTCTTTGTGGTATGTTCAAGTACCTCCAGAGACTGGTTCTCATTTAGTGTTTCTCTCTTTCTCTGTCTGATCGACCTGATGCCAATTCAACAGGTTGATTCATGTGAAAGGAACTTTGATGAGACCTGACAGAGCTGAGGTTGCATGACACCGAGCAAAAATGCTTACAGATGTTTGCTGACATTTCTTCCATTGGCAACAGCCAATTTTTGGCTTAGTGTGTACAGGCCTTTAGAAGATTCGGGAGGTAAAGTATTCTGTCATATTGTTATGGTTGGTGTGACAGAAGGATTTTGTTTTACAAGAAAAGCATAAACATGCAAGTCAGCATGATATGAGAAGAGCATAAATTAGCTTTAGAGTTGCTGAAAGCAGGCTGGCTGCTTCTCCCTTCTTCTGGGATTTGTACTAAGCTACACTGCAACTGAATGATAGTTTCATTAAATTAAATTTAATACTTGGACATAAAAAACTGTTAAGGCTTACCAAAAGCTCTGTAGCTTCTTCTCTGATCAAATAATTACTCCACTGTCCGTCCAGATTTCCAAGAGTTAGCATGATTCATGCATGCCATTGTTTGTGTACATATACATCAACCACAGTCTCTAATTCCAGAGGCCTTAGTAGCAGCATACCAGAGCACCAGAGATTATGTTGACACCCTGTTTGCTCATCAATTGATCTGCTCCTGCCTCTTTTTCATTTGTTGGATTTGGACTTTCCATGTTTTCTTATTTCCCTCCCTCTGCAGATCCTTGTTTCCCTCAAGGTTTTCTATTTCCCTCTTCCTCTTGTCAGATGAAATGTTTCTAAAGTCATTGTGTGGTGTTTGAGGCTGCAAAGTGATTTGCTTTAATTACACTTTGATACTCATTAGAATTAAAGAAACCATTGCTGTTCACCACACATGTGCCCCGAATTACCAAGCTCGGCCGAGCCGCGGCAAAACTAAAATTGCTTTTCTCCACCTGAAAGAAGGCAAGTATTTGCATTTGTCTAGTCATCGTCCTTGACTATGTGTAGCTAGGAGACTGAGCGGTGCTTTCTGCTGGGTGTTCACCAAATGACTTTGTTCCCGGCTGTGAGACTCCAAGAGCAATGCCAGCTCTAGGAATTCGTTGACTCTGCAAAAGGTGACACACAGTCAGAGAGCGTTCGAAATATTACAAGAACACCCAACGTGCGCTGCTCAGTTTGCTGCTCTTCAATAATGTATTTCAGAGTGAGAGTTATGCCCAATCAAAATGGATGTGAATCTTAAATCTAACTCAATTCACAAAGCCCTTTAAAAAACTATTCTTGTTACATATAGATGAAATATTAGATGAACCTGAAACTGAAAATGTAAGGAAAAAAATTTCAATACTTTCTGCATGCACTGTATGTTTTCATTCTTCCATTTTCTGTCTTGTTTCATGACTGACAATCATGTGTTAATATTTGGAGTTGTTAATATCAATTACAGTATATAGTGGTAAGCCTATAGCCTATAGTGGTATTTACCTAAGTATAAATGTCATATTTCCCAAAAGAATGGCTGAAAGGTTTCTCGGTCATGGTTAGGGATGAGCATTCGATTAAATTGTCTTAATCGATTATCAGGAGAATTAACGATCGATTATCGACTATTCATTAATATTTCTGTTAAATTTAAATATATATAGCCTATATTTAAATTATATGAAAGTAGAAAAAACCTAATGTGTTGCCTTATTTAGGTTTTCATGACAATATGAATGATTCTTGTGGCAGGTAATTGGGATTCATTTAGTGGTTACACTGGAAAACATGTGCTTACATACAACTTTAGCACCAGTCTAAAGATGCATTCGATTAATCTATTAAAAGATAATGTAATCTATTAAATTCTTAATGATTGGTTAATCAATCATCAATTAATTATGCCCATCCATAATCATAGTCCCTTTTCTCATTTTTCATGTGCTTCTCTGTGTGTGTCCTTTAGGAATGGCTGGATTTACGCTGCAGAGGCGTTCGCAATGCCAACGCTTACATCCTGGTCTACGACATCTGCTGTGTGGAGAGCTTTGAATATGTCAAAATGATCAGACAGCAGATCGTAGAGAACAGGTATGGCCAAACTAATCTCCGCGAGCGTACAAGCGCTGATGGACAACCTCTTAACCCTCACTGGTGTCATCTTATGTGACACCCTGTCACTCGTTCTGGAGACAGCATACAATTTCGGAGCTTGCCACAAAGCTCTTCAATGTAATGACTCTGACAGTTACATCCACCCTTGTAGTGATGGAGTTTAATTCAGCTCGCTCCTCCTTGAAATCCTGACAGCTTTGTTATGACATTTGACACAACAGTGCTGCATCGTTGCAATCTTAGATGGCACTAGTGATTTAAAGAGGATTTGGTATGTGTGGGTGTACTTTTGCTTTTACTAGATAGCGAACTGCAATGAAAGGTCAAAAAGATTCAGCTCTGCAGGACATACAGTAAAAGGTTTCCTGAACATGTGAACCGAAAGGGTTGTATTGCAGAGGAAAAAATGAAAACCTGCTCTTCATCCTACTGGCATATCTGCATATATTTACATATAAAAAGGGACATTGAGGGTCCTCATTTGTTTCCTGTGTTATACACGACCAATGTGCCACTGCAAAGTTCACGCTCACTTTCCTGCAGCTTTACATTTGTAGGCCCAAGAAAGAAACCCATTATCAGCAGCAGGAAAGGTGAATGCGGGTGGAATCCAAACAGGAGAAATGTATAATAACCGGACAAAGATCTTTTGACAGAATAAAGGAGAAAAGGTAAAAGCTGAAAGGGGGCAGACACTGTGTTAAAATAATGAATAATTGGGCTCCTAAAGAAGGTTTGAGGGGGTTTCTTTATATTGTTATCAGCTACAATGGTAAAAAAAATAGGGTTGAAATGCTCTGGTTCCACAGAAATCTGTTCCAAACTAGAATAACCTCATTTTTCTGCCCTATTTTTTTAAGCCCTCTAGCATGAAGCCTACCCCGAGCTCAGTGAGGCTTATGACAGCTCCGTATCGCAGCGTCACTTCTGTTTGCCTCTCATTAATGTATACATACAAAAATGTATACACACAAGTCTCCCTCAGCAAAGACATTTCTTTTTAAGGAACAGTGGAGACACTGCTAGTGTAAGATGTGGCTTCTGCTTGAGAATCATGCTGTAGATCAGTTTCAATCTCTTTTCGTGGCTTCCTCGCCTTCTGTCTCAGTGTCCTCCTATGAAAGCAGGTGCACTGTGCACATATGCATAAGTATGCAAATCCATGCTGAAAGGTAAAACATTGTGTAAAAAAACCTTCATGTTGTAAAAGGAAAGCTTGTTAACGTAGCAGATTTAAAGGAATACTTCACCCTCAGAATGATGTGTCTTCATTTTCTACTCACCCTCGCGCTGATTAACACTCTGGAACACTTTTTTGATATTTATGATGTAGCCGGAGATGACCGAGCTCCTCACCCTATCTATAAGGGAGAGCCCGGCCACCCTGCGGAGGAAGCTCATTTCGGCCGCTTGTACCCGCGACCTCGTTCTTTCGGTCACTACCCAGAGCTCGTGACCATAGGTGAGGGTAGGAACGTAGAT
>JAVQJG010009324.1:0-13401 GCA_036024015.1 Craterocephalus amniculus
CAAACGCGGCGTTAGGAAACTCTGCACCTCCCGACTGAAGGCGGAGATTTAAAATCCCAGCGTGGTTCGGTCAATTTTCTGCATTTTTCACCTTTGTGAATGACAACTTTAGGTACTCTTAAAAAGCCAGCATCCTTCTCTCTGTTACTTCGACTTGAGCAACCATAAACTGCACAAAATAAAGGCATTTTCCAGGCTAATTTAACAGGCTACTATACTTCCTGCCCTCCATCTGCACTTAGAACGCCGTTGTCTTAGCAACGTGACGTCAGGTGCAACCCACCTATTCTTTTACTTTTCCAGAACATATCATTATGAAGTTTTTGATGCAAAGTCTCTCAATTACCATCATACGAACCTAAAAAAAAAAAAAGCAAACCTTTTTGAATTCAACATTAAAAAATAGGAGCAACATGCAATATACCAAAAATGATCTGAGAAAGGAGGAGACCAGCAGCTGTGTAACAAAATCTGTTGTGGTGATATGACAGCAGATACTTTGTGGCAGTACATGACAAAGGTGAGGACAGAGTTCAACTTACATTACAGGTGTTCTCCTCTGGGTTTCAGTTGTCCAAAGTCATCGAATGTATCCTTAAGATGCAGCTGGTGGGCCTCACTCTCTTTTCCACCCCATTATAACTCTCTTCTGAAACCTCTTGATGTTTTGAGTCCACCGCCTTTTGTCCATTTCCATCGCGCTTTCTGCTGTGGGAATCTGTGACAGTACTCCATGTCTGTGACCGTTTGCATTAGTTGTAAACATATTTACTCCTGTCGCTGGTAGAGAAATTGCAGGGTCTTTTGCCAAGGTGTGGCCCCACAAGGTGTGTGCAATAAAAGCTAAAAGTCAACAAGAACATCAATCAGTGCTGTGAGAGAACATTGTTCTTATTTCATGTTCCTGAGTTAAAAACTTCAATCACTTCAAAATGTATAGGAAAAAAGTGGATTTTCCTCATGAACTTATTTGAACAGCATTTATCTGATAGAAATCTTAAATTCTTTGCTGTAGTCAAGGTATTGCTAAAGCAAATACATATTTTCAAATGTAATGCTTTCACATTACTCTTGCATAACAAAAGTTCACTGAAGGAGATGAATTTCTAAGATGTTATCTTTGAGAGGCAGTTGCTCTGACTTCCTCGACCCCTCTTGGTAGAGTACCTTTCCAACCAGCCTCAAAGAGGTGGGTTATTTAAGAAACAATTAGGAGCATACACAAAGCAATTTGCAGGCAGTCTAACTCCTCAGGCTCAGCCAGTGAAGGGCCTTTCAGCCCTTATTTATCACGCTGTCGCCTTCACAAGGCAACATAATTAATAGGAGCATGGACTTCTAATTCCACCCGCTTCCACGGCCAGTAGATTCCGTTTGATTTATGATGGCCGAGGACTTTGCGTTTTATCAGTTCATTCGCTCGTTATTTATGCTGATGACCAATTTCAGTGGGTCGCCATCATCTAACTCACTACTAATCAAAGAGAATTAGGGTTCACTGCATTATTTAGAAGCAGCTAATTTATCTTTGGAACAAGGGGAAGAAATGTTGGTGCAGGGGTTCAGCTCGTGGAAACCATACAGCTCTGCTTTTGAAATAATACAATTATGGAATTTAGTTTCACTCCCTACATATTGTTTGACTGCTTGGCCTTACCAACTGCTGGCATTTATTAGAGCTAGGATATTGTAACAGAAAATACACGATATAGTAAATAATCACAGCATCCTATGTCTAGGCAAGAATGAAAACAGTAAAGCATCTTCAAATGTCAAAGTCAGCAATGAAGCTAAAAAATGCAGCGACTCTCAAGAGCCCATTTCACTCCCCATAACATATAATGGCTCATGGATTCTTGAGCAAAAAGCTATGAAGCCAAACTCCACAGATCACACACACACACAGTGGCAACAAGCTGGAACACTAAAGCACAACTGGAATAAAAACATTTCCCTCAGTTGCAAGGCTGAACTACAAGAGTGAATTATTGTCTTGCTGAAATAATGGGTCATGAATGGCCTACAGATTAATGCAATACATTATGAGAAACACAGATAAATAGGGTCACATTGCAGCCGTGTTTGTTAGAAAAATTACACCTGCTCCAAGTGTTATGAACCTGCAAATGCTATTCTGAAGGTTAAATTGTGTATTACTATAAAACAAATTGAGATGGAGAAAGCACTTGACAGTAGGACATTATTTAACGTCCTAGCAGGCAGCGCTACAAAAGGGTAGGATTAAGATGCAATAAACCTTACAGAGTCAGAAAAATAGCCCTTGTAAACAATGCAGTATAGAAACGAGTTGCTTCACAGCACATCATGTAGGTTTAGGGCTTCACATAAGTCATTTTAATGCTACAGCAAACTTTCCAGACAGGAATATTAGATTAAAAACACCTTTAGATTAAGAGTTGACCTTCCTGGGTGCAGCGCAGAGATGAATATAATGGTGCGCAGTTATTTCTATTTTACAGCTTGGATGCTTTGCAGTGGGGCTGTTATCCTATGGCAGTCTTTGGTTTAATTATGCAGCACAATGGCTGATAAGGTGTTTTCTGACAAAATGGATCATGCCGCTTAGCAGTGACACCAGCCACTATAGGAGATGTTCAGACGCTGCAATCGACTGAGCTACAGCCTCCTTGTTCACAAGGTGTATCATTTATCCGGCAGGGTAATAAGATGCAGAATTTACACAGGCCTGTCAATAGGCATGTCGATAGGAGGACACTTAGCATCTATCATCCAGAGAATCAATGCCATTTTTCAGCCATGAATCCCAGGAAATGATAGCTTTCAAATAAATGGTGCAAAGAGAAACACGACTCTCCTTGGGGAGAGATAGATGTAGAGCGGCTCAATTTCCCCTTTCTTGCCTTCCTCACAGCTTCTGCTCAGCTATCTGGTTTAATGCAAAAGGTCAGAAGACATTAGAAGGAACGACCCCTAAAAACAAGACATAAAGAATCTCTTGAGGATCTGAAGATCAGGACGGCGAGATGTGAGCAGAGATTGATGCCTCTATCAATATCTCAGATAGACAATATTAATTAAAAAGCACGAACGAGATAGTGTCCATAAATGACAAATCTTTGCAGTATGGGTTGGGGGAGGGGGATCACTGGTGGTTAAATATATTTAAGTAAATCCAAGTAAAACCCTGGTCTGCAGTGTGGGAAAAATAAGAGCACAACAAACTTCCTCAGAAGGAAACTTTCTTTGACATTTTTGTTCCTCTTTGCTGAATGCTTGGAGCAGTAGAATGAGGGTTCAGATCGGTACCTTGAACCGGTTAGCTTTTGTTTCTCATTGCAATGAAGCAAGCATGGTCTTTTCATACTTGACATTGATTAATTTGGGGAAAGATGAGCATGTGAAATAATGGTGTGTGTTTATACACATCAAATAATCTTGAAATCAGCTGAGTGACAATGTTGTTGGTATAGGTAACAGACCACCCTGAATAGCTTATCCTTGCGTACATAGCAAAGTTTTGTTTCTACCACTGTTACTGGCTCTGAAATGTACCAATAACAGATCAACTTTGGTTGTTAGACAGAAGAACTTCAGTTGGTTAATGGTCTATAGCAGTAATGCTAAGTAAATTAATTAGAATATGGAGGCAGGGTCAAACTTATGATAGGAAAAGGAAACTATCCATTTAAAAAAAGTGGAAAAGGTAATTGTAATTAAAAAAGGTAAAAACTGGCTTTTTAAAACACCTAAATACTAAATTCTTTTGTAGAAGCAAGGGTTCCACAAAGCCAAGAGGGCGATTGTCAACTTATTAAATCAACATCAGAACTACATGACATTAATGACATGATGACACAACAGATTTTTATCCCTTATATCATCAGTCTAGACATTGTTTGAACTCATGTGCCTCTTAGTGACAGTTGGGAACATTGTGGCAGCTCATTAATCACAAGGACAGCCTGGAGGAGCTATACTTAATCCCGTGATGGTATCCTTACCATCCTCCTCCACTGCTGATGCTCATAAAAGACAGGGAGAGAGCAAAAAAGAAAATGATTTACACAAATCAATCATTCAGTGCGAGAGCTCATCGGCTGTAATACTGGCAGGCTGTCGTTACAGCTCCATTGTAAAGGGCGCTTGCTGACAACCACACTTGATTAAAGGCTGTGACTCCCTAACCTTACATGTTAAGAAAGATTGCCGCTGAGTGACACAAACTTTTTTCCCCCCTCTTTTCCAGGTCAGTTCAAGGCAAGAGTATTGGCATTCAAATTTGTGACTGCTACTGCGAACAGATGTCACCTCTGGCGGGTAAGGGTAATGACACCAGCAGGTCTACTCTGACTCCTGGGGCTAAACGGCATACCACCACGGGGCTTCAGAGAGGCAGGAAGGACCGCCTCAACAAGTGAGTGTTTCACAAACCTTCCCTCCATACTCCTTTTCCCTTCTCTGCAATTATCATCAAAGAACATCTGTTTGTTGTTCCTCAGGCAGGCCTCTCCTCACAAGTGTCCTAGCCTCACCTTGACCCATACTTTCAATTGTAGTGGATGTTATGACTAAAAATAAACAGTGTGAAGGAGTAAGGCTAGTCCTTTGTGTGAGCAGGGCGTTCTCCCTCACTGCTGCTAAAGGATATCCCCCGACGAACACAGCCGCTTCCTCCTCCCGCTCACAGCTCCTGACAGGTACATGAACACCGACCAGAACATCTGTGTGGATGAGCTGCGAAGATGGATCGCCACACTCGATTTGTTTCCAGGTTTTCACGTTGATCCTGCTGTCATTTTGCCGCTGTCACAGTCTGAATGACCTGTCGAGGAAATGTTCAATAGTTCCTGGCAAGCAACCTGATACACAGAGGTTGTGCTTCATCCTGTTTGTTCTTTGACTGCGATCTATATCGCAAAGCCTTTGATGTCATCCAAGAAGAGACTGAACAGAATAAATGCAGCAATAATTCAGTTATTAGAAAAAAAAATGTTATGCATCTCATTATGTTTAGGGGCCTTCACACAACTCTGTCACTTGTGAGCACTGATGAAGGAAGTTGCGACGGGGAACATGCAGATTGTTTCATCATTACCTGTTAATATTAACAACCTGTTGACATTTTGTCTTTAACACTGCTGAAGTGTTCTGCAATTTTCACCTGCAAGTATTAAGTATCAGTTAGTACTCAGAGTTGTGCATTCTGTAAAATTAATATCTTTAACTGGTCAAATAACAATAAAAACTTGTATTATGGCTCAAAATTTAATCATTGCCAAAAAAAACACTTATTAAAACCTTTTGAAAAAGCTGAGTTTGGTGGATCGTCTAACTGATACTCCCAAAGGGACTGAGATTTCAACAGATTCCTTCATGAATGAAGATAAAACACAAGTGCATCCTGAGGGAAGCCAGGTTGATCCTCACAAATCGTCAATGACCTCTGTAGCAGGTATGATGCTCTCTTTGAGGAAAGCTGGGAAATCACTGAATGGCAATATGTTCCTCTGTGATTATCTGTCACTGTGGATCTGTTTACATCTCATTACATTCAGTGGAAACGCTTATGTATCACCATGCTCATTTTAGGCTTTAGCATGCTAGATTTGAGTCTTTCATGCCATGCAGCCCAGCTAAGGTGGAATCGAAATGACAGCATTACAGATGACTGTAATTAAGTAATTTACGCAAGACTATTGTGCTTTGTGCTGTATATTTTAGAAACTGGATTGACTCCAAACCATCTGTGTTTATCGAACGTCAATGGATGACTAATGTAAAAAAAAAAAAACAAATACAGATATCCTGAACATTAGCTATGCTTGCATTATAGCTCTTTGTTTGGATATCCCTAGAGAAATTTTGTGGTTGTTCTAACATTATTTTAGCCACATGGTGTGAGATGGATAAATGTGTCAGGCAGCCCAAACAGAGTCAGTCATGCAGTTTTATCAGCGTCAGTCGCTGAGCTGGAATTCATTGAGTTGTAATCAGCCACCAGGGGTGGGACCAGCAACATGGGTATCAGAAAGTTTGATTCAACTTTACGAAAAATGAAAAAAAGGCATCATGCATCTGTATATTCGTAGGGTAGGTAGAAACAAATTCTAAAGAAATCCACATATGTCTCTAAATATCCAACATGTGAACCACCCGCTCTTACAAAAACAAAAAAAGAAGATGGAGGAATGCTGGGATGGTTCATATATAAGATGGTCAGCCTGCTAGTATGTGGTCTGTGCTGTCCCATAAATCTTCCTCTATCTTCTCTGTGGTGATGGCAGAAAGGGATGAGTCGCTCACCAACCCCCCCTCAATCTCATTCACATGTCTATCTGCCTGTTATCCATGCCCTTGAGCAAAGATTACTGATGCCCTGCCTTTGATATATGACACATCATGTGTCACAACATTTCATCCAGTGAATTAACCTGGAGAAGAGGAAAAAAACCTGGCTGCTGTCAGTGCCCCGAATCACTCACAAGTCCTTCTTTTGTGTGATGGTACTCGCAGATATTGTGGCTGCAAGCACACCTGGTTAAGCTGTGAAAAGTTATCTGGCCTTTGCAGGACTCCACATCATGTTATTTAGTGTGAGTCAACTCACTGTCAAGAAGGATGTGAACTACCATCAGAGCTCTTATAATTCATTTTCCTTCTTAAAATCTTCAAAAGTTTAAATATGTGCCCTAAATAGTGATCCTATTTTTCTGATATTCAGTTCTTAAACTCAAATTGATATGATTTAACTTACTCTGTCATTTGATTTGAAAAACCATCTCCATCATAAATCTATAATTGTTTTTAAACTCCCAGCTGTGATCATACACTGTGGGTAGTGTATGATCAACATTTCAGGCAAGAAAATAAAGGAAGAGCTGAATAAAATAAACAGCAAAGATATCAAGATGGAAATTATGTAAACACGTTTCATCCGGCTTTAAACAAGAACTGAGCGGCTTTGTCTCCTTTCATTGCTAAAATGGGTCCATTAACAAGAACTGAGGGTGATACACCGATCATTTTCTGCCGCGAACCTGTAACCTGACATATTTAGTAAGAGCTGTTCTATCTAAGAGGAGACATTTGCTTTTCAAATCTGGCTGTCTGCTGATCCATCTCACAAATAAACAAAACCACAATATATAAATACATTTAAATGTTTAAGCAAGATATCAGCATTTATTTTTTTAAAATAAGTCATAGAAGTTCTAGAGTGAGACAGCAAGCCATTGTTATCAATACCAATGCCTTTGTCAATAATAATGTTACATTGACTCAAGTTAACAAATATGGGCAAGTGTGGTCTTATTTGAGTCTGGTAAGAATGTTTATCATACCGTTTCCTACTTCAAACAAAACCCTTATGTGCAAACGTTTGAAAGAGACTTTATAGAAAGATATTTGGAATAAACTATGAAAATGGCCATGTTATTATAAGCAGACAACAGAATCTTAAGTTTGACAAAAAGTGGATCTTCTTTTTGCTTACCACATTAAGGCTGCGAAATTTTAATCCAAGTTTAAAATCAAACTGTTTTAAAGCTTGTCAACTTTAGCTAAATTTACGTACGCATGGTACCATCAAACTGAAATTAATGGGGATATAAAGAATTCTTTGCTGTAAACTTATAAAAAATTCATTTAAAGTCAGGTCTCATCAAAGTACCTGAATGACCACAATTCCTGTCACAGACAAAGAAAATGACATGAGACTGCAGAGAGCTTTGTCATAAATAGTGACAGAAAGCCGTTATTGGAAAAAATATGAGGAAACCTACAACACATGCAGCCCGGCAGTAAAGTGCTTCTTCACCACTACAAATCTTAAATCATTGCCTGAAAACTGTTTGTATCCCTCAGTGTTATTCTTTTTTCACACAAGTCACCTGCCTGATACCCCTTAGCCATTCTCCTCAGACGCTGTCACACACGCCAGCTATAATATATGGCTGCACCAATGAGAACAGCTGTAGCCAATCTACATCCCCTCTCTCTCTTGTAGCCTACTGCCTGTCCAGCATAAAATAATAAATCAGGATTAATTGATTTCCTGTCAGTGCCTTGGAAAAGAAAATAAATTTTCATGTAGTCTGTTTCCTGCAGCATTATAATTTTGTACATGGCATGTAATTTAAGTTTTTTAATTATGCATGAGCATGAGGAAGTGTGACAAACTGCTACCTGGCTCAAGGCCACAACTTTGGCCTTCGTATGTGCTGAGACAACAGCAGCATTAACTTTAGTACACATAAATAATATATTAATGTATTTAGAAGCAACACATCTGTCTGAAAAACGGCGCAAGAGTTTTGAGTGTCAAGGTCAAGGGCTGGCTATTTGTCTTAAAGTGATGACGTACATTTGGAGCACATGAATCACCAAACCTGCTCTCCGATGCCAAAAAAAGTCAAGAGCAAGAGAGTCAGGATCACTATGATTCCAAGGTTGTGACAGGAAAACAGATAATGTGCTAACAAAGCTGTGAAACTCTGGAAGCAATAATCTGTTCCCTCAGACTGAAACAGCCTGAGACACAGAACATATTTCAAAATGTGTTTATGACAAAAGCTTGGGCTTGTTAAATACAGGACAAAAACAAGGAAAGAAGCCCAACATTAAAGATTTACATGCAGCTACGTTTGTGCACAGGTTCTTTCATTGTTGGCTGGATTAATGAGTGAGCATTTCCCTAAGTCAGGCTAAACTAAAGCCAGAGACAGAATGGGAGGGAGGGAGTAGCAAGCAGGGTCATCAGTAGGCCAGGGTCTTAAATCAGACCAAAGGCTGGCCCTGGTGTCAGTCCAGGACCAGAGGGGGAGGAAACTCTTCACAACAATGAGCAGGGACTGAAAAGAGACCTATTTGTTGTGATTTTTTTTCTTCTTTTTTGTGAACTACCACAAAAAAAAGCAGCTGAACAGAAAGAGACTAGAGAATGAAAAGCTAAAGCAAGTCTGACTCATAAGGTACTGTTGGTTACTCACAAGCTCACACAAATGGCACGAGTTTAACGAGGTATCACGTTGGAAATGATTACAAGCTTTGTTCATTCAGAGAAGCTTAGAAAGAGCAGTTTCGGTGATTTATATGATGGCTGTTTTCTTGCCCCCACAATGGCTTCACATCTGCAAACTGTCTGACTCAGACTGTCCTGTGGCTAAAATTACAATGTGATAAATTGCATCATGAAAGATTTAACTGCTTTGACATTAAATAGCGCTCGCAGCATAATGCAGAGGTATTTCACCGCAGAGAAATATAGCATATCGCCTCCTTTGTGTGACATCTGAAAGCATTTTAGCACCAGTTAGCATAACTCTCGCCTTTTGCTGCACATCTAGACACATACATCACCTTGTATCCATTGTTTCATTCGGGTTTTATCCGATTGTTCACAACTACAATCTGCGCCCCATGAAAAATGCATGTTTGTATCAGGAGTGCACCTTCTAGAGGATCAAAGGATATGGTTGGACAAACAATCAGATAGCCAAGGTTAAGAATCCAAGGATAATAAATTGCTTGACTGTCATGTTCAATTTTCTGGATGGCATTAGCGGGGATTATCCATAACAGGATTTAAATTGTTATCAGGGCGCTGAACAATCCACTTCACGTCCAGCAAGCATTCTGCCTCTAGTGATTCATAAGGAGGAAGCCACTATCACATTTTCCAGCATCCACCGGCAACAGCAGAACACTGGTGCACTTCATGTATTTGGATGATTAGTTGAATAAATTGCTTCCATCCTGGCCGCTGCTGACACTCATGTGGACGAGCGCTATCACTTTTAATTGTCTCTCCTCCCTCATACAGCCTGCGTCTGCAACTCCTTCCTGCCTCTCAGGAGTGCAAGGCCAAAATAAATGAGCTCCGCCTGAGATTTGGCTGAACAAGCTGTACTACGGGGCT
The DNA here is from genome assembly GCA_036024015.1 of Craterocephalus amniculus. Taxonomy (NCBI): domain Eukaryota; kingdom Metazoa; phylum Chordata; class Actinopteri; order Atheriniformes; family Atherinidae; genus Craterocephalus; species Craterocephalus amniculus. The sequence goes on from JAVQJG010009324.1 coordinate 9,899, forward strand.
GCGGAGAAGATCACTAATGTTACGTGAATGTGTCACATCAGCTGGGAGTCCAATGGGTTAGATGTTAACAATGAAACCTCCAGTTACTAACATATAAATACACAAATGGCTTTCATGTAAGTAACAGTAATCTGAGCACAGTACTGCATTTCCATTGAACTATTAAAGGTATCACTCACACTTGCTTCGCTGTGGATGCTTCCAAGGAAACAATTGCTTCACAAGTCACTAAATCCTTTTCAGTGTGACATTGCTGTACTTGGGCACCGTACCAGAACATAAAGGGAGTCATGGTGAATAAACTTATTTGGACTCTTGCTGAGAGTTTTTTGAGATTATTTCAGCTTTTTATTATCAATACATATGGATCTAAAGTAGCTTTAGCTCAAGAACACGGAGGAGACTGATTGTTTTTTTATTCATTTTAACAGAACAGGGACATTGAGATGGCCTTAAAATCCAACAAATACCAGGTGAAGTTAAATCTATATCTAAGTACACAGAGTTAGCACAGTGCTACAGCTCTTCTACAGTAGCTGGCTTTGTTGCTGCAGTAACTTTTCCAGTGTAAGATGTCTTCACAATAAATAAAATCCCCAGTTAGGCATCTTAGGCTGATCGTACCCCACTAATAGTGTGAATGGAGCTGCATTTAAAATTATATTTTGTTTGTCCTATAAAACGGGGTGTGTGAAGCATGATTAGTACGATGCATCAGAGAGTCACTGTACTGAAAATGCAAAAACACTGATGATCATAGGCTGAAAAAATGTAAAAAAATGTTTGGTGCAAAGCTGGCATGGCGTAAAAATAACAGCAGTAAGGTTTGCTTTTAGCATAGTATTTTTAAGGTTTGACTTGGTTTTTGCTGTAACACTTCAGTCTTCATCTGGTTCTCTCTAACAGCTCTGAGCTCTCTTGTCAAAACTCCTGCCTACTTCTCTAAAGTGGAAGTACTCAATCTTCTACAGGTAAGATATTTGAAGAACTTCAAAACAACTTTGAAGCTCAATCATGCCTTATGTATGCAGCATGAAAAAAATCTGACATAATCCTTCATTTTTCATTTAATGTACCACTTAATCCAATTCAGGGTTGCGGGTGTGCTGGAGCATATCCCAGCTATTATCAGGCAAAAGGCGGGGTACACCCTGAACAGGTCGCCAATCCATTGCAGGGCCAACATATTGTAAAGAGACAGACAACTATTCTTGCACACACTCACTCCTAGGGAGAATTTTGAGTGGCCAATTAATCTCACATGCATCTCGTTTTACAGTGGGAGGAAGCCGGAGTACCCGGTGAGAACCCATGCATACACAAGGAGAACATGCAAACTCCACGCAGAAAGGCTGCTGTTTCAAACCCCTCCTCAGCCCGAACCAGCAGCCCCCTCTGACTCCCACTTTTATTTTCAACCGTTTCTCAACATTTAGACCCTAATGTTCACAAAACAACACAAAATGTTTTTGTGCCCAAATTAATGTTTAGAAATTTTTTACCAGCCGCTGCGATTGTTTTTTCTAAGTGATCAGTACTGTATCTGTTTGCTTGGAATCAGTGTGAGCACAATGTTATCTCTCAAATAAGGTAAAAATAGAATCTCACTTTCATCTTATCGTTATCATTTCCTTCAATTCTTTTGTGCATAGCACATTTTTGATCTCTGGGAATATGGTATCTGAGATCCAAAACTGTAACCAAGAACATGCATGCAGACTTTTCCATGGAAATATGGCCAGGACTGAACAGGTTTTAGCCCACGTCAGTGCCTGCATGCAGACATGGTAACCTGGAAATGACCTGAAGTCTGTTGCTCACATGCACAATCAAGTGCAACAGTCATTCTGACTTCCAGTATTCCTGTTTGGAACAATAAACAAGTGAGATTCCAAGCTTGTTGGGCAACATAGTGTATGAGTAAAAATGAAAATGAAATCCCATATTTCTCATTTCTGTGCTGAGAGGTGCAGGTCACTATAGATGGATTTTTCTCCACATTTTCCAGTTTCAATTGTTTGCCTGTGGACAGTGTTGTAATGGTCTTAATGAAGAGAAGAAAATCAGAGCTTGAGTCCAAATCAAAAATGATGACGTGGAAACACAAACTGCTGTTGTAAACCAATTAGCAGCTGAGCAAAACATTAATTTCAATAATGTCTGCCGCTGAAAGACTTGTCAATCAATTTGAACGTGACAGTAGCTTCTCCTCCGTTTACGTTTCTGTTATAAATTGTTCCTTTAACACCCTTCAGGCATGACTTTTGTATGAATGCACCATTGACAAAGCCAAACAGAAACATTGATGAAGTGAGAGTGATATACCTGCAGCCCACCTTTGTGGTAGATGGCTCTTGGTTTATTGATATACAATCCACCCAGCTTTCTTCTAAATCTGAAAACAATCAGTGTTCAGTGGAACACAATGCTGAGACATTAATCACGAAAGGCAGCACTTTATTCCACATGACCACGGGACTGTTGCAACAGCTGCTAAGCATTCTGGTAAAGCAAATGATTTATGGCTGTGTAGCAATAACGACAAGAAAGAGTCATTACCATATCGACATGCTCCCAGATGGATTATCTTCATTGATTACTTCATGGCCTGTTGATAAGTATTTGTTTGAAAGGCAAATGAGGGGAGAAAAATGGGCTCGTTGGCTCTGCTCTGCAGCGTGCAGGGCAGAAACAATGCACCAGAAATATTTCTAACCATCTCTGATCAAACCTGGAATCATGTTTGAGGTTATTTTCAGCTTTTCATACTCAGACACCGAAGCTGCCAGATCAAAAGAGACGAAGGGTAAACAGTTTATGATGATGCGCATCAGCAAAAGGGGAGTTCACATGTGTAAGATTTCACAGCTAATCACAGGCCAGTGTGATTCATGGCACACCTGATCCACTTGCCCGTATATCACATGACGCTTACCCCCCCCTCCTCCCTCACCACCTGGGCTTCCCATTCTGCAACCTTGCCAAGGTCACCTGAAGGAAATGATACCACCACACCACAGGATTTATGAGAGATTCACTCCCGTTTGCCTCCCTGTTTACTGAATACATCGACTCCCACTGAGGAGTTGTTTCCTTCCCCAGAGGTTTACAATGCTGCAGCCCATCTATTGGGTGTCACAGAGAGCATGAGCCCAGCAGCTTGTCTCCTGTGACAGGTGCTAATTGAGAACCAAACACAGGGTGCATCCAGTTTAAACCTCTTTAAGCCTCAAGCTTCCCTTTGCCCTCCTGTTTTTAAACCAAAATGGGTAACCTTGAACACCTTCACTGTCCAGAGATGATATGAAACTATGAATGAAATTGGATTCTTATAGCTCCTAATCTCTGTGAAAAGTTTAAACTAATGTAATGTAAGAAATGAGGAAACAGCAATTGTCAATAGAGAAAAAGTTTCACCGTACATGGATTTTTTTTTTTTTTTTTTTTTTTTTTTTGAGAATTTGTATTTGGGTTTGTGGCCTCAGCCACTGGCGGTTCTAGGG